>VZRF01005025.1:201196-211400 GCA_013396875.1 Vireo altiloquus | reverse complement strand
CCCAGCTAACATACAACAAACAGGCCTCACATCCATCTCCTCCATCCTGGCAGCTCTTGGACCCCAGAACAGTCTCATCAGCCAGACCACAAACTACAAAGACCACCACATATCAATATCAGCACCATGGCTTGTCCCTAGAGATGAAGGGGAAGCAGGGCTGGTCTCCACCCCACTGCCAGGACAGGCTCTGCACAGCTGCAAACACCTGGCTCCTTCTGCCCAGACGTCACGTCTAGGGGCTAAGGGTTCACCATATGAGATTAATTTGGCAGATCTCCTCACTGGAAGCAGTCATGGGGAGGCTGGAGTGGAATAAAGCTTTGCTCTCTCTGCACAAGTAGAATAAATTGATTTTAAAATTTTAAATCAAGGCATTTCAACCCTTCAGGTAAAAATTATGCATTAAAGCAAAAGAAAACCACAATGCAAAACTGAAGTCAGAAGTTTGTTCCAAACATTGCAGCTCCAAATCAAAGATTCCACAATCCGTGCACTACAGTGGTGCTCATTTCTTCTCCTCAATATTTGCAAAATTAGAATGATGATGACACTCCCAGTGAAATTCATAGTTGTTTCCAAATCCACCATAAAATTCAAATAAAATCTAAAACATAAGAACCTAACAGTAACTGTAAGGACATGGATAAGTAGTTCATATAAACTTAACTGTCCAGAGAAGGAAACAGAATACTGTAATAGACATTGCATCAAAATTAATCTTCATTTAAACAGGAAACCAACATGGGAGAGTGAACAGGACGAAATGCTGGTGTCCTCTGGGTTATCATTAAATACTTGCTGCGAAGAATCTCCTCATCCTCAAATTGCAATAAAGGATTCCTTTTTCTTTCATTACACTGCCTAAAAGCCTCTTAGGAGCACCAGCAGTTTGTAAAGATGAAAAATGTGTTTAATCAGTAATTGCAATGGGTTTAGGAACTGCTAATAAATATACAAGGAGGCTTGGAAGGGGAACACTCACTCATTCAAAGCCACTAGTGCCACAAAAGTCAATTCCACACACAGTTGTCAGCCACATGACCAAATTTGTTCCAAATCAATTATTAAACAGAAAATGCTATTGGTTCAATTTTTTTTAAAAAATATCAAGGTACAAATGCAGACTTGCAAGGTAAAAGTGTCCAGTACCAAGGTGGGATTTAAGTCTCAAATCTAAATATTTTATTGTTCCTACACAAAATTTTGGCCAATACTGCTACAAAAGCCAACCTGATAAACACATTCAGAACTAAATCCAGCTGTTGGCTTGTGAGGAGCTGTAATTCACAATGAGTTGTATCTATTATATGATGCTCTCAAAGCTGAAAAGTGGAAATAAATACAGAAAAGCCAAAAGGCAACTCTTGCAGATTAAAAATGACATTTATCAACACAGAAGATGGGTCATTAGAATTGTGAAAAGTACAAGAATGAGCTTCATACTCAAACTGATCAGCAGTGGTGACAGGGGCAGTGGGGATTCCAGGTCTCTGCTCAGCCTCTGCTAGTACATCTGGTTACTGTTATGTGCCCCATGGAAGGAGGAGGAAAGGAAAAAGGCTCCATCTGATATGACTGCTTTGCCTGTTTAAGATTCAAAAGGTTCACTGAAAGCTTTCACAGAGCTGAAGGGAGCATGATTTATACAAAAAGCTACAAGCCTTTTATAGTCCATTTCGAGCAGAATGGACATCAGAGCTACCTGCCCTTGGAGAATAGTGTTTCCTATTTTATTTACATTTGCTCTTCATTATGCTTTTAGAGTAACTTACCAATTCAACCAATCAATTCAAACTATTTTGCAAGCATTTCAAGTCATTTCTTAGCATCACCCTGTAGGCACTTGCTTCTATGTAATTACCATCATTTTTTGCAGATATTTGCCTCATTCAAGTAGCTTTGCCAAGCAACAAGAAACAAAAGAATAACTATGCCTAAAAATAAGTAGAAAAAAAAGTAGGAATCCCACAACTGTATTGAATAGGGTCATCAGGAAGAGAAGAGATGATAAATGTGTGCCCCCATGTCCTTCATGTCTTTGCTGACAGCCCCAAAATAGTGCTGTTTAATGTTTGACAGTTATGTCTCCATATTATAGCTTAAACTTATTTTTAAAAAATCTGTCTTAAAATACAGCATTTTCAATTCTTCTTGGGAGACCAGAAATAATCTAGCTAGTTGGTGCTTTTTATCATCTTTCTGTTGCAGAAGCAAATTTAACTATTTCTTGTAAAAATAAAAGAACATGTCATCACAAAAAGTGCCTCATAAAGAAAAGTATTATAACTGTCCTTATCAAACATCAGAAAAGTGTGAGCTCTTTCCTTCATTTTAGCAGATAAGGTGGCATTTGACCTGAATTAACCTGCCTGTTGAGAGGGACACTGCTCCAGACCTGCTGCTCTCACACCTGACCAAGACACTGAAGTACAAACCCAGGGATTTTAACAACGCAAGCCCAGAAAAAAAGGACTTGGAAGAAAGGTGCAAGCCTTGAAGGTCAACCATCTCCCAATGGAAACAAAAGATACAAATGTGAGTTCCCAGGTACCCTGTGACAATTTCAAGTCCAATTTTCTTAAAGTAAGAGGTACCATTTCCTCACTGGCAGCTCCCCTCTTTTTACTACTTCCATATTTTTTGGAGACCAAGTCAAAACCTTGTCAGCGATTGGCAGCACCAATTATCAGGCAGCATCAACCTTGTCACTAAGTTTTAGGGCTGTCTTAAAATAAAAGCAATCAGAAAACTTCTTAAAACTAAATATCCGCCTCCTACTCTACATGTTGATGTGGCCGCTAAATCCTGCTGGGTAATCTCCAGAATCCATCTGTTCCTTTTCATTCTCATCCCGAGAAGCCTCCCATGGCCGCTGATTATTTCTCAACTTGTCTGAAGAAATATCCTGTCTTCTAGCTTCCCAGACGTTTGCTTCACCCCCTTCTCCCCAGAGGTTTGCTGGAAAAGGCAGCTGCAAAGATTATCCACTCCAATGTCATGCCCAGGCTCTCTTTAAATCCCTTGAGGGAGGAGACATTTTAACAGGGAAAATGTTTAACAGAGGAGAACAAGTGTCTTGCAGAACTGAGTTTCTTCTCAGTTACATGCTGGAAGCAGGATCCACCTACAGATACCCTTTAAGCAAGCTTCTCTTAAAGTTGGTTAAGAGAAGGAGGAATTAGAGTTCTGTAGTGACCACGTGCAGACTCCCTACCAACACCAGGAAGATGGACTGTGCCTGGGCCAGGCTGCAGTAAAGCCCTGCCTTACCCAGCAACACAAATTAATGGGCTGAGGGGGACTGGGAGCATTCACCAAAGGTCATCTCCAAATAGCAGCTGTAAGCATAAAAACAATGACATTTTCCTAATGATCACAAAGCAGCTGAAATTACAGGAATACATATCTTCTCCTTTTTCAGGTCAACACAACCAGCAGGTCTGTGCATTTAATGTACCAACCACAGTTGCACAAAACACTCTGAACACTTCTCATTTAACTCAAGGGCTGTTAAAAGTGGTGAAGGAGAAAAACACCTCTCTATTACTTGTGTTGTTGCATAAAATCAAAACACAAGAACTAAAGCCACAGAGGCCCTGAGATTTAATTGTTCAGTTGTATTCTGTTATTGCTTTATTTGTAACTTGAAGCCCCCCAGGGTTACAGCTCTTGTATTCTTTATCGGTTCCCACCAGACCTTTATGTGCTCCAGCACCAGTCAAAGGTACTAAAAATCCAAACAGCAAACAGTAGCTCACTGCAGGGCTTTTGTTTGCCTACAGTTTCAACATTACAGCTGCTCAAGTTTAATTCCAAGATTTATGGGGATGCCAAAGGGTTAAGTTTGCTTGAAAGTCTCCTATTTATCATCATTCACTTCAAAAAAAGCAAGTACTGCAGGAATTTATGATGCCCGAACCTGACAGTCACTGACTGGCTAACAAATCTTTCCTTCTGTTTTCAAAACAGTTTTGTGTTAATCTGTCAGGTCACTATCAAAGACAGTTTAGCATCTAATTTATCACCTTTTGGGCAGAGATCCATGCTGAAAAATTCACATCCAAGCTGTAATTTAGTTCAGTTAATGGCCTTTTCTCAGAGGAACTGGACAATTAAAAACATATGGAAATGGAATAAGCTAGTCACTTTTCAACTAAATGTTTGCTCTATGTCTTGGGAAATAAATTTAGGATCAACAAGCTGAATTCAATGAATGGATTAAAGGAATGGACTGTTGTTATAAATCAGTTGTCCTCCTTTCACAAGCCATATAGCAGTATTTTTTTTCCTTTTTTAACAGAGCATTGTCTTAAAATGAAGAAAAACCTTCAAGAAATTGCAGGTCCACACAGAATAAATGCTATTAAAAGAAAGGGGAAGAGGAATCTCTTAATGCACTATAAACATCTGACATATTTAGGCACCTAGATAAAGTAATTGGAAATGTCAGGTTAAAAAAGAAGCATAAAGGCAAAAATAGTTTAAAATGTGTACAAGGATGTACACCAGCTTTCATTACCGTGGCAATCAATCACAGGTTTTTGGTATGACTTTGACATTCTATTATGTCTGGGAAGTACCATGATGCAGTTGACACCCTTACAGAAGCACAAAGCCTGGAAACATATGTGGCACTTTAGCAATGTTTCTTTCTCCTTTTTTTTTACCTCCCTGACAAGTGCCAATTCTTGTATAACAATTCACAAGTGCCAAAAGCCCCTGCTGCATGTCCTGCTGAACATCTTCCATGGGATTTAGTGGGTCCTGGATGAGACAGAAGGTGAATTTCAATGCCACTGACATTCCTTCACCAGTCGGTTCCTTTGCTGTGCCCATGCCCTGAGTGTCTGTCTCCAGCCATTACGAAAAATCATTCATGGAATTTAGCATGGATTGATTTGTTCACTATGTATGTCAAAGCGAGGTGCCAGATTTAGCCCTAGTCTACTTGCCAACCTTAGAAGCATTCCAAAGTGGGAACATCTTCCACTATATTCCAAAGGTGTGCTGGGTCACACACCTGCTCTGGATCACCATGCCTGTGCTTTGCCAGCCTCATTAGCAATTAAACCTCCTGAGCACAGCTCTCTCCACCAGCTGTAGGAGACAGACCCAAGGACCTCCCAGGTGAGGAGGACACGCTGACAGTGACAACCCTGAG
The DNA here is from genome assembly GCA_013396875.1 of Vireo altiloquus. Taxonomy (NCBI): domain Eukaryota; kingdom Metazoa; phylum Chordata; class Aves; order Passeriformes; family Vireonidae; genus Vireo; species Vireo altiloquus. The sequence goes on along the minus strand of VZRF01005025.1, from coordinate 206,236 downwards.
GTTACATCTTACTAGAACTGATCACAGCCCCCACTACAAAAAAAAGAAACCAGACTTTAAAAAAGGCATGATTGTACTATTCTGCTTCTCACATTGCTTTGGACAAAACAAGGGACCAAACTGGTGAACTGCAGGACTAAAATGACAGGTTTGTGTCCTGACCCAAAGCCCCAACACTTCTGGAGCACAGCTATGGCAGGCTGATGTTCTCCAGGGGCATGGCAATGGGAACACACCAGTGCATGGGTTGCACTGAATTTTTCAATTAAAAAAAGGAAAATGTAGTCCCTAGCAACAACAGGATTTAAAAAAAAAAAATAATAAAGCCCACACAGGAAGACAGAGGAAGCTATATTGAAATACCTTTTGATGCAATGAGTCTTAGCATAATCTGCTTCATGAAAAACTGAAAGTAAATAAAAAGAAGGAACACAAGCTTATCAACCTCTCCACCTTACAAAACTACCTAATGCCTACAGTCTTTCTTACCATGACATATTTTTTTAAAATTTTAGCCAGTGCAAAAAGGCCTTCAAAATACCCCTTTCAATTCTTCTCTTTAATGAAGAGCTGCTCTAACATCAATTAACTGAGAGGAGAAACAAAACTGAGGCTGTAGGTTCAGGAAGTCCTTTCATAAATGAACAAATGTTTGATATTAATTTTCTGTGATGCATTTTCAAATAATCCATGGGTATGAGCTTGAACATTGACAGAAAGAAGCGTTGTATTTCACAGTCACACAGGGGCAGACAGTTTTAAGATCATTTATTTAATTATGCAAATGCTACTCTTGTGACAACAAGAGACAGACTCAAGCTGAAGCTATCCATTGGATAATAAAGTTCATATCCAATTGAAGATTCATTACCTGCTGCATTAACTTGCAACTACTACCACATTATTATGGCTTACACTACTCTTTAGTCAGAGTTGAGATAACATTTCCAATCTAAACCTCTATTTTTAGGACAGTTAAAAATAAATGTTCATTTTGTATGTTTTCTTTAATTGGCTGTTCTACAAGAGACTCTGCACGTACAAATTAAAAACAAAATCCAACCACTGCTCTGAAGCCAATCACCATTGAATAAACAAAGTTTTTTAATCAACTCAAACTTTGCTTCTTTCCTGCATTTTTCAGCAATGTGTACCCAGAAGACATGTAGTGTTATCTCTTCTCAACAACAGGTGTATTAAAAGCAACCACAAAGCAGCACCTCAGCAGAAGCTTCCTGCACCTCCTTTACAGATGGGATGGAACCAAAACTGAACAACCACACTCTGCTTGGCCAACACTGGTGAGCACAGAAGAGAGCAGCAGGTGCTAAATTTATTTTGCAACTACCATGCATCCGATCCAACAAAGCTTTCATCACCTTTCCTGGAGCTGTGCTACAGTCAGGAGAGCAGAAAAGGCCATGCTACAGAAAAGCTCCTTGGTCCTGCACTATTCTGACTCAAACACAAAGCAAATATTCACACTGTGAACACTTACTTTCAACTCCACAGGGTTCCCAGCACAGTGGTGAAACATCAGCCACAACAAAATACCCAGACACGAGGCAGTAATGCCTGAGGGTGAGACACAGCCCTGTGGTGGACCTATGCTAAGCGGGGACTGCTGCTCCAAGGACAGGACCTTTCTCCCTTAAGCACCTACCACCCATCAACTGCTCTGGCTGCTGCGATGATCCCACAGGGGCCTGAAGCTACTCCTTTATTTCCTGGGGTGAATTCTCCCCAAAGACATTCCAAAGGGGTCAGATGAGCAGTGCCCCAGGAGAGAGAGCAGCACATGTTGGTGACCAAGGACAGAACTGTGCTTTTCAGGGGTAATGCAATCTTGAGTTGGCTCAGGTGCACCACAAAACTGTGACTCTTAGGTAATTATATTTTAAAATCTTCCTACTGAACAAAAAAGCTTTCACATGTAGTGGAACACTCCTTTGCAACTGATGGACCCACAGAGGATAGCAGGCACGTTTCAGCTCTACTTAGGCATTTAAGGTTTAAAAGCTAACACATTTCATCTCAGGTACCACGTATACCATGAGACTAGGCAAGAAAACAAGTCCAACTTCTGCAGCAAAATTAGTTTGTCCATATTAACCAGCCATCTCTGGCCACAAATCTTGAGCTGCTTAAATTACAAGATTCAGGGGTACTCCAGCATAGTGAGATGGCATCTTTTTAATTAGTATATTAAAACACTCCTTTTCAATATGCCACAGTATATAAGTATCTTGCACAAATACTTATACTTGGATTTTCTTTTTTTTAAATAGAAGAATTTTATTATCAAAGTGATTCTGGTAATATGCAGCTATTGCATGCCAAACACCGTGCATGAAATACCTTCTTGGATAAAAAATTAATATGCTTACTGTTATTCTGTGAACAAATTAATGTCACTGGGGAATAATGCAAAGACTTAAATAAAAAAGTACCACAAAAATATATCCCAGTCTACATCTTTCAGGGCTGAGAAAATGTTATATGCATGTATGTTTACATGCACAGTCAGATTTAAGGTATGTAAATAAAAACCTTTCAACAAGATGAATGATACACAGAACACACATCTGATCTCCCAGCTTGAAAGATGTTCTCAGTGCTGATCTCCCTTCTCTGCTTCTCCATGTGCTCGTGACACTGTACAGCTGTATTCAACCCAGCACAATGGCTGCTTGGGATGTAAGCACCCGATTTCATGAAATCCAAAGGTAAGCAGATCCAAATCTCACCAGAATTAATGGATTTAGCCCTTATCTCCCCTTGCTAAAGCATCCTGAGTTCTGAGAGACTTATCTAAGCATTAGGAACCAATATTAGTATTATAATGTAATATCCATGTATTATTCTCTTGTCAGTCTTTTAGCTTATATACAACTCTTCAGCACTTGCTCATATTCGGTTTTCCATCTACCTTATCAAAGTTTTTATACTGAATACAAGCAAAAGTATCTGAATGTGTTAGCTACATCAGCTTCTGCTGAAGTTTGGTGAAGAAATGAGTTATTTTTAACCTGGGATAGCTCCCAGATCAGCTCATTTCATGGCTCAAAAACTGGCACAAGAGGAATGTCCGTGGCTGGGTAAAAGATGGGGGAGGAAGGGGAAAAACCATTTGCACCCAATTTGTCAGCAATAAATACAACCAAAACCCCATGTCTAAGGCAGAGAGACGCTAAAGGCCCAGCACACAACCCAAACATATCTAGTGGGGACATCAAGTGCACCTCTGTAGCTCAGGTGCTGTTTCCAACTAGTCCATGGGATTTAAATGCCTAAATCATTTTGGGTGCTTTTGTGAATTTCCATACACACCTTACTGCATCTCTTTCAAACTTGGCATCTGCTGACTTCCAGAGTCTGAGCAAAAGGTCAACAGCAAAATTCACAGCAGAACATGTGGCTTCCTGAGTCTGGGATAGGAAACTTAGTCCCAGCTAGCAGCCACACTAAATTTTACCAGCTGTACAGGCTCATATCACAGCTTCAGCATTTTAATTTGTCTGCCTTGACAAAAAGAAAAATGCTTAGAAAGTTTTACATATGAACAGACAAAAAGATGAAGCACCTCAGGTCCCTTTTGAGACTGCAAGTTTTCAATACATCTTCAGATGAAAGTACAGCTTGCAAGCCAGGGTTGAGCAGGAGCATCCCCCCACCAGTGCCAGGCACCAACTCAGCACAGCACACAGGCCTGCAAGGCTGGGGAACTACGGGAAGCGCAGGCGGCTCATCACTTAAACACTATTTCATCCCAAGGTTCCAAAATGATAATAGACTTTATTCTAATTGGATTGTCTGCAATGAGCCAATTTAAGTGCTAAATGCTGCAAATTATTTAGCATGACATAGCAATGCAATGATCTGAGCCACTGCAGGGCAGAAGGCTTCTTGAAAGCTACAGTTCCTGAGGCATAAAAAGGAGACACAAGTCTTGCTTGGCATGTCTCCACCAACCAAATTCGTATTGTTTCAACAGCTGCAGTATGCCCACTGAGTATTAACTAATGCTCTGACCTAGAAGCAACCACTGCCAGACAGCACTGATTAGATGATGATTCTTCTGAACACACCTTTAAAGTCCATATCACTCTAATTGCTGCCTTTCAAAGAGACTAAGTACTGATGACATCCTAGGTACACCACATAGTGCTGTGAAATATTGATCTAACCACAAGCTTTAAAATATTTAACCAACTTGAGTCTGTACTTTTGTCATCAGGGTAAGAATGTCACATCTATTCACAAAGATTTAGGGGACAGGAAGAGACAGACATTTAAAGCTTTCGATTTTATTCTGCTGCAATTACAGCAGCATGAATTACAAATGCAAATGAAGGACTCCTGTGTTAACGCTTAGCCCTACACACAGCGCACAGTTCAAGAGACAATTATTTTTAGTAATTATGTATAAAGTGGTTTTCTACATACATTTCACTGTAAAATGTATTAAAATTATATCATTGTATTAGCAAGGAAGATAAAGTAAACCATAGGGTTCGCTTCTGAATTAAAGTCTCAGATTACACCAACAACTTGCAAAGTGGAAAGAAAGAAAGAAAAAATAAGTAATCCATGACTCATATTCATAACTTTTAATGTAACATTATTATTCTCCTACAATCATCACAAGAGGCTATCCAGAATTCCCTTGAGACTAGAGAGTTTTATAGGACTTGAAGTTATTTGCAATTAAAGTCCAGAATCAAACAGCAATGCCTGTGTTGTGGCAGTTTGCATTGGTTTTGTACAGCCTGTTTTTTGATATTGGGGGAGGCCACAGAGGTGGCTTCTGTGAGATGCTGCTGAAAGCTTCCACCACGTCCAGCAGAGTCAATCCCTGATGGCTCTGAAGATGGACATGCTGCTGGCCAAGGCTGGGCCAATTAGAGATGATGGTAATGCCTCTGTGATAACATGTTTAAGAAGAAAATCAAAACAAAGTGGGACACAGTTTTTTTCTAGCCAGAGAAGAGGAGGAGGTGAGAACATGTGAGGAGAACAACATGGAGACACCAAGGTCAG
>VZRF01005025.1:27100-200718 GCA_013396875.1 Vireo altiloquus | reverse complement strand
GTGGGAGGGACCCCATGGTCTCACAGGGGAAGGACTCCTCTCCCTGAGCAGCAGAAGAAAGCCTCAGGTGATGAACTGACCAAACCTCTACTCCCCTGTCTCCCTGCACTGTCAGTGGGAAGGAGGGAGGGAGGGGCTGGGGGATGAAAAGGTGTTTTAAGGGCTTATTTTACTTTTCATTATCCTCCTCTGACTTTTTTTGTAAGAAATGTACTTCTAAGTTGAGCCTGTTTTGCCCTTGGAGTGTTTTCTCCTGGTCCTTAACTCATGAAGCCTTCATTAATTTTTCTCTCCTCTGCCCAGCTGTGGTAGGGGAAGGCAAGTGAGTGACTTTTGTGGGTGCCTGGCATTTGGCCAGCGTCAAACCACGACACACAAGGTAAGAAGTTTTACACCTTAGTTCTTGTCAACAAACTCTGACCCTGAAACATTGGACCACACAGCTGGAGAGAGAAAAGCCTCAGCATAGAAGATAAGCACCTTACATCTTGGCTCTCAGCTGGGTCTGCATCTCCTTCAAAACAGTTTAGCAGCATTCATTCTTTGTGGAAATCAACTCCTCAGCTCTGCAAGAACACTTGTATCCAAGTTATCTGTCCCTGCTGATATAAAAATGATGGATTTTAATACCTTCTGTCCAATATCATGCCTACTTGTCAGTGTGATGGTATGTAGTTAAATCACCAACATTTCATATGAATACATCATCTGATTTACTGAACAGAAATATTTATTAAAAACTTCTGCCCTAACTTGACTTTGCTATTTAGCTTCTGGATTTATTAGAGTTAACTCCATTAGATGAGCAGTTTACTGTATTTTATTTTCCCACATATTTTCTAACCCAGAGAGGCACAGGAACATTAATTCAGGAATTGGCTGAAATTATTTTTTGCTGTTCAGCTAGGGGCAGTAAATGCAAACAGAACTGGCTGCAGTTCAATGTCATTGCATAAGATTTCCTCTATTGTTTCCTTAGATGCAGATGTTAAGGTATAGAATTCTAAATTAAAATTTCATCCCAGTGTCATCCCATGCACTTTCTAATGGGTTCCCAGTAGGTTCAGTTTTCTTGCTGAAAATTAATTTCCTTTTACCTAAAAACAATCACAGAATTACACAATTAAGACCACTTCTTCCTTCACCAAAATATAAAAAGGAAAGAATGCCTCAGCTGCTCATTTTTCACATGAAGCTCAGCGTACACTGCAAATCAAGGACTGAAAGCTTCAAGCATTCACCTTAATCATGAAGGCAGTGAAAATAAGGTAAGTATGAAATTTGACATTGCTATTTAAACAATGATGCTTCTCTTGCAAATGCCAATTCCTTTCACACTGAAAGCACTAGAGAGGTTTGAAAAACTTGTGCATTTGTGGGGATTCGGAATGTCACCAGGGAGGATGGCTTTTGTTGGCATGGGACCCTGGGGGAAAGGGGTGTACCCCAGGTCTGGCAGTGGCCAAAACAAAAGAGCAGGAGACAAATGAAGAACAGGAGGCAAGGCAAGAGTAGGATAGTTAACAGGAAATGAGGCAAAGAGGTTGTAATCAGTAGCCATTGGACATGCTAAAGATGTAATCATAGAAGCTGAAGTTTGTGGTTGTTGAACTGCTAGTTTTGGAACAGTATGTAAGATGTGCTTTGTACAATAAAAGTTGGCTTTGCATGTACCCCGCGGAGTCCGGAGTCTGTGTTTCAATCACTGACATGCATTAATCAGGATTTCAGCACAATTCTCCAGGTTCTCAAACCAATCATCAAGAAATTCTCTTGCTCTTTGGAAATGCTGAGGGCAACAGAAAAATAAGGGGAGGTACCCTCTCCTTTTCTGCTGTGTTTGTTCAAGACCACTGTTTTGTCTTTTAAAACAAATGTGGGTGACATGCAGCTACTGCTGGTTTGTTTTTTTTTTCTTAGGGAGAACAGAACAAAGGGGGCTAGATTATCTACAGATTGATATTACTGCTGTTTATCACACAAAAGCCTCTTCTCCAAGGAGCAAGCTGCATGGGACAACACAGGGATTGAACAGATATTATAAGTCCTCATTGCTATAGATGTAACCACAACTGAAAATACTAATTATCTTCCCAAACAGAGCTCCTCTGTAGCTGCAGTAGCCCAATGAGGGACATAAACACAACACCCCTGAGAGCAGCCAGCCATCTTTTATTTATTTCTGTTTGCTTGTTTTAAATGTTAGGGGAAAATTAAAGAAGGAAGCGATGATATTAAAAAAAGGCTTTCACTGCTTGCCCCTCCCCACAGAAATAAAGATACAAACAAACAGAATACATCTCTCTTCCCTCTGCTGGGATGCTCCTGACAGCAGTTATTACAGTTCCCAGCTGGGAGCTCACTCTTCTGAACTGCTGTCTGAAGACTGTCACAGCCACAGGTTCCTGTAAGATTAGCACGAGTAAGAAAAGATGCTGCCAAAACCGTGTGCCGTCTGTGCAACCCTTCACACGCTGGCTGAGCACCGCGAGGCAACAGCCCAAGATCCATCCCCAGTGTCAAAAAGCAGCCCACATAAAGATGAGCACACTCAAGAGATAATGAGTTCCCTGGGGAGGAATCGAACATCTCGGCTTGAAAGAGGTCCACCAAGAATACATTTTTATTTACACTCATTTTAAACATCCACAGCGTTACTGCAGGAAGCTGTAATCTCGACTTCCTTAGGTGTCGGCTCTCAAACTCCCAAGCCTTTTACCACTGACCTTCAGTGGCTCTTTAATTGCAACTAGCACTCTTGATAAAATAAAAATGTACATTTTAACGCATCAATCTACCTTTTCAAAAGGAAGATGAAAAGCCAAGCATTGCAATTAAGAATCATGGCCTGGCTGCCTGGTATGATCTTCTTGGTAGATATTTTCCATTGTGGTAATGCAAAAAAACTAACAATTTCATTGCTTCTCTTAACTTAAAAAAAGTCCAAGAATGAGGTTTGAAGGTGGCTACAGCCTGAGCAGAGGGGAAGGCACCAAGCTCCCTGCCCTGTGTCAGGCTCTGGAGCTGCTCTCTGCACACGGGATCTTAGGACAGGCACAAGTCACCACCTTGAATTTGGCCATAAGGACTAGACACCTCTATGCTGCAAAAAAAAAAATTCTTTTCCTGCATATCATTAGAAGGTGACAAGGCACAACCCATTTCAGGAATCCTGAATTCCTCCTGCGGAATTCTGCAGCTCTGAATTGTGCAGAAAGGGGCTACAGCTGTTCAGACTCTCCTAGCTTCAGCTTAAGCACAGGGGAGGATATGGCAGACCATACACAAAACAGGAGGAAGAAGAGAATCCAAGAGGAAATGATCAAATTCAGTGATTATGAAGCTAGATAAAGCTCACACTAACAAGATTAACTTGTTACATTATATGAATAAGCTACAGCTAGGACTCTGCTTATTATCAGAGACTATTAGACTTTACATGCAGCATATTCAATTCCAAAGTACATTCAGCAGGTAATAACACAAAGCTGTTGGGTAGAAACTGCCCTGTGCCCTTCCACACACTCCTCTTCCCTGTATGCTACAAGGGGGGTTTGTTTACTCAATTATTAAGTCTCCAAAAGAAAGCATATTCCCCAGGTAACAGCAAAAGCATCTGGCAAAGCAGGAGCAGTGCTTCAAGTGGGCAATTATTCTACAACATGTGCCCAAATTAACTATGGCAGAACAAGGGCTTGCATCAGGCAGCAACAGGTCAGACAGCAGTTCAACCAAAGTACATCTTGGGCAGGGACACACAAAATGAAGAAGCTGTGGCTGCTCCATCCCTGGAAGTGTCCAAGGCCAGGCTGGACAGGGCTTGGAGCAACCTGGTCGAAGTAGAAGGTGTTGGAGGGGGGTTGGAACAAGATGAGCTTTAAGGTCCCTTCCAATCCAGGCCATTCAATGATTTGATTCTATGAAAAAACTAACAAAGTGAGTCAGTGATGAAAACATCACCTGCCAGTCTTACAATCTTTTCAGAGGCCAAGTGAGAAGCAAAAAAGTTCTCCTTCAGTGCTTCCCAAACACTCCCCATCGTTACTGTAAGGGCAGTAAATAAAGCCACAGAGATTACTTTACTTGGGCATTTCCTCGTGCACACATGCTGAGTTCTGAAGAAGCCTTTCTGTTATATATTGGTGAGGATCAAATGTGCTAAGGATATCTTTTATGAAGATGACTACACACATACTAAAAAAAATTTAACACCAAGAGAAACTGTAACAGCATACAGAGATAGAGTAACTGAAAAACCAATGCTAATAAACAACGTTTATTGAATAAATGATAAAGTGACAGAGAGCTTAGCTAAATATAACTCTAAGAAAAATCAGATCAACGCATGACTCCCACATCTTTATGCATTTTGTTTAAGAACCTCCATTATGTTCTGCATTGCAGAAGTCATTCTGACTGTATGCTCTGCCAGCTTCTGTAATGATTCAGAACTTCACAGATCTAGGATGATTTGTCAAATAGAAAAAAAAAAGAACATTTATTTGTCTTTAAAGCTTCTAGTCTTGATTTAATGTTAAGGGTATAAACAAAACAATGAAAATTGTCTTTACTGTTTTATGCACTGTTTTAACAGAAAATACAAACATCCAAGTGTCTTCATATCTCATATATATTCAAATATTGTATATTCAAGTCAGTCATAATGACAAAAATTCATAATCTGAAACTACAGGGCAATTGTTTTATTCTTATGTGATTCTTTGTGGTTACAGTTTAATAAAGAAAAAACAATGCTAAAAGATGACAGACTCCGAAATGTGAATTGGTAATTACATTTTAATTAAAAAATAGAAACAAAAAAAGAAATCTATAAAGTATCAATTTGCTTTAGAGACAAATAATTTTTAAAAAACCAACCAAACAAAAAACCAAAACTAAACATTTATTTTGTTTGTAGTACAAGAGCACCAATAAATATAATCACTAGCTGATAGGTAGTCAGAAGCAGCATGAAATTCTGCAGTAAACATTTATTCTCACTTAAGATGAAAACATCCACAAATTCATCCCCTGAACACATTGCTTTCCAATACTGAAGGAAACCTCTCGAAGAACATTAATACATAAATATCGGAGAGCTAAATGCCCCTGGGTCAAAGGGTTAGTGTAATACAATATTTCTGTTGCACTTTGCAGTATTATCATTATGCGTGGTTTGCATTTTTACAGCACACAAAATCAAATTAGTTTGCTCTTCTGATAAGTGCACAGTTCCTGGTGGCCATTAGTGTGACTCCCAGGTCAGGAGGAACCTGGAATTTGGCAAGCATGTGTCTTCCTTCCAGAGGCTCCTATCACCTATAAATCTTATTGAAAAGAGTAAAAGGGAGAATAGCAGAGCATATTTCAAAATTAAGCTACTGCTACCGAAGAAACTTAGAACCATAAAGATACTTAAAGATGTTGGATGAAAAATAAAATGCATCCAAAGCATCTGAACCCTTACAGAATGAGTGACCCTTACTTACCAGAGCAATTAAATTACCTGGCACGTTTCCTTGTGAGCTTTCTTTGCACATCAGGATAGAAATGTTGCAGAAATCACAGAAACCTTGCTACAAAAATTTTGGGCAGTTCCTGCTGAGTTCCCTAATGAATAACCCCATAAATACAAAAATCCTTATTAGACCTTGTGAATACACCACACAACTATTCCATCCCTGCCAAAGATGACCTCAAAAGGAGTTTAGTATTCTAGTCCTGCTGACATTGCTATCATTATTTTTATATCAGTATCATTCATTTTTAGGTAGATTAATTATAATAAATATATGCTATATCAACAGACTTTTCATTATGGTGCATTTAACCTCATAATACATAATTGATTCCTATTTGCTCTATGTGATCAATGCTTAGCACTCATTGCTGAGCTGTGTTAGTAAAGGAGAAGTCAGAGAAGGGCCATGTCTGTAGGATGAACAGCAAGGTGGATATCCCATGTAGCTCTGATTGTCTGCATAAATATATGTCTATGCACTTATGGAGAACAAAAAAATTACTACTGATGCTTTATTAACTTAAAAAATCACATCTGACAAACCTATAATTTATAAATCTGTAGTATTTGCTAGCTTGTGTTTCCAGGCACACGCACTGGAAGAACTAGACCTCCTGTGGCACATAAATAAAAGGAATATTGGTACAATATGCAGCTTTAAAAGCTCCCATTTTTAGCTCACACTTTCTCTGGTGCTTTGGAAGATTGGTCTGAAAGTAGCTATGACCTTCTGGACTTTAGAATATGTCACAAAATGGAAGGAGGGAAAGGGAAAGGGAAAGGGAAAGGGAAAGGGAAAGGGAAAGGGAAAGGGAAAGGAAGGGAACTCTGTCTATGCTGTGTCTACAGCCTGCTGTGTTCTTGGTAACTGGAAAGCTCCAAATTTAATTAATGAATAAAAGAATAGTGACCACTGCCTTACAAAGACCTTCAATGCACAGACCCACACTGGGGGGGATTCCATGAATGGACAAACTATGGGTCAAGATCCAGACAGGTTGCACTACTAATGTCTTTCCTTCCACACCAGATATTTATTTACATTTTGGGAAATCAACTCAGTGCCACAAGATGAACAATGTAGGAGCTGGTAGATCTGAAACTACTCTGATTCAGCTGAAAGACATTATTTGCATTACTGGGGTCACAGTCTGATCTGTCATAACAAGATATATGGAAATGTATAAAATTTATGTACTTTTACTGAAGGAAAACAACAATGGCACATGCCTTGATACCTCAATTACTCAAAACCATGCAGAGAATTAATCTCTTTTATAACTATTAGCAAATAGGATAATTGTAATGTATATTAATGCAGTCTGTTGAAAATAGAACTTTCCAAAAATTTCACCTCTAAGAAATGAAATATTAACATCACTGAAGCTAACTGGACATTCAGCTCACCTCTTTAAAAAAAAGAAAGCAAGTTTGAGATAAAAACCAGCTTTTAAAAAACCCAAACCCCAAAGATGTTAGTACAGTGCTGGTAATAGTGGGCAAATATTTCATAGCCAAGTTCTTAACATTCAAATTTAACTATAGAAGAAGCTTATTCAATATTTTGAGAAAGAAATAACCTTTGTCAGAACCAGCTAATTTACTACTTGTTGTATTGAGTTTTAGTGCGATGGAGAGGAACAAAATAATAGATATATAAAAGGAAAATTTCAGTATTTTACTTCTAACTGTTGCTTTCCAGAATTTCTTAACTATGAAAGAGAGGAGGATGTATATTCTTTGAGCAAACATTTGGAGTGTAGCTTTGCCCTTTGGGCAGTTAAAAGCCACTCAATTAAAATGTGAAATAATTTTTAACTTCAACTTCCATGAAGATGTATTAGTAACAGAGATTTCCAGTTAAACAGGCATGTCAGCCAAATCATCACAGTCAGTTTTACCATGTGAAAAACACAGTCTCCACTATATATAAAATTATGTTTAATGTTTCTGAGAAACCATTATTCAAAAGCGCACCTGCCCTGCATTTCTCTTAACAAGTTAATCAGTTTTTATACCAGGGTATGGTAATATTTAATACTACACACTAAATGTTAACCAAGGTTTTGAAGCATTGAAAAAATGCCAAGAAAGAGTTTCACATTTCAAGATGCCAAGCTTGTTCAGGCAACTAATCATCTCCCAGCACAAGAAAAACAACAGAAGAGCAGCTACAGCACAAGGATTTGGTGATTAATTTAACTCTTCCAGGTAAGCGCTTCAGGAGGAAACTCTAAAGGCTCAGTTAAGGGATGCTGAAGCAGGATTTCTGAATTCTTGCTATGATATGATGCTAGACCCAAAAGCTTTTACTTTCCACTTGGGCAGAAGAAATTTCCATTCATTAAGGACTCCGATAGCCCCATAGGTCAAGATTAAAGGTCTATTTTTTTTCCCTCTTTGAATTTGACATGCCAATCCCCTAGTCAACCTCAGTGGAATAACATCTGGCCACTAAGCCACAAATAAGCAGGTACATCTGGCCAACAGCTCTTCAAGGGGCAGCCTGGGCAGAGTCTCCAGCCAGCTCACTCCAACCACAATGATGTCTGCAAACCCTAACTACATTTCACAACAGTTATGGGCAGAGAATTAGCCACAAATGTTGCTCTTTGGGAGGCCCAGGCAGGATTAACTCTCCTAAATCAGGAATTTAATATTACTCTAGCAGGATGTGAACATCAGGTTAATGTCTAGACATCAGAAGAAGGAAAATATTAATTCAATATTTGCTTTAAGAGCACACTGGCTCTTTATGAATGAGAAACAGCCATCTACAGTGCCGTTCTGAGGTAGTCATAGCTCCTATAGGGCACTGGGGCTGCAGGGCTGAGGGCTCACTTCAGTCTGGACACTGAATTGCTCTCACATGTGAGAGGCCAAGAACACACATTCACATACTACAGCCTCAAACAGCTGCATGAACTCTGGAATGTACTACACATCTGCATGTACACTTTGCCCTTAACAACTGAAACATGGATTTTACTGTTTCACTTGAAAATTGGCAGCCTGAAAAAAGTGGTATTTCATCAGCATAATGTCTCTATGGTTTTGAAAGGCAACCTCAAAGGTTACAAAGGGTTAGAAATTGTAGGTATTAGACAAGTGAAAAAAAGGAATGACTCCTCTTGTCCTCACTGCTCATCTGCTCTTGTCCTTCAAGAAAGTATTTCCTGCCAGGTTCTCAAATCATACCCACAAAAAAGTCAGTACTGTTATTATTGAGATTACAACCCCCTTCTGATTTCTTGGGCACAAAAGCATGTAAGGCACTCCAGACTTCAGCATCAAAGCCATTGGTAATTTGGGCAATTCCTTCCATTTCTCTCTCTCTTCACTGTTACATTCCATTACTTATCCCAACAAAGACACCCAGCTGAAGAACTTGGATCCACTGAATAAAAGCATTCACACCCCTCTGAGTCCAGGAATGGTCCCTGCCTGAGGGAGGCCCTCTGCAGCCAGAGCCAAGAGGCAGAGCTGGGCTCACAGTGGCTCTGCCCAGCCCCAGGCACAGCTCAGCACTCGCCTGGCTTTGCACAAGCTGTCTTTGAAGTTTCCCATGTCCCATATCCAGTGGGTGTGGGAATCAATGCCCGCGCAGCAGAACTCATCTTCCAGCATCATTTTGCATCTGCAGGAGGTCAGAAAGTTGTACACTAGTATTTGTGGTCAAAAAATTGGATTCTATCTGAATCTGCAGGGATTCACATCTCTTTCCATACAGTCTATTCACCCTAATTGCTGCTTTGACTTGGAGATATTCCAGCATCTATAAGTTAAAACAAAACTTTAGAAGTCGTTTGAATGTATCTAAGCACATTCAGAAATATAATGAAGTCCCACTTCCCCCAACAAGCTGTGTCTATGGCCCCTAAATAGTTCAGTTGAGGATTTATTTGAATTTATAGGCATCAACTCAGTCATATATTGCTTTCTTAAATGCCTTATACAAGCAAAACCACATAACTAAGACATAAGAAGTTCAGCATAACAGCAAACCAATGCTTAATAAACCACAATAATTTTATAAAGCTCCTTTTTATAAGAAGTTTTAAAAATAAAATGCACTTTTTCTTCAATAACTGAAGATGATCAAAACCAGCCTAATGAACTCCCTGAGCTATAGCATTTCTCATGGAGCATTCCTTGGCTACTCCCTTCACTTTGCTAAATCCCAACATCTATTACAGATCTGACATTAAAAAGAATTGTAAATGTCACAGAGTCCAAAACTTAAATTGTAGCAAAGTGCTGTGTGTGATTTTTTATCAATAAGGCAACATGTTAATGCTCTACCAAAGCCAAGTCAGCTCCTCAAATACAGTCTAGGTTTTTTAGGCCAAAGGCTTTCATTGAGAAAATGCAAGGATGTGCACTGTGGTTCAATTTACAAAATGAGTCACTGATCATTATTTATTTGCACTGTGTAAAAATTTAAAATATAGGTGATGAGTCACATCCCTGCATCGGAAATCAAGAAAAAGCCATTGAAAATACTTTAAAGTTAACATCTATAAAAGGGAACAAAATATACAACAAAATTTTGATTGTTTTCCAAATTCTGATAACTTGCAAATATAAAAGACTTGGGGATGGTGTGGGAAGTTAAATGGAACATTTAATTTACCAAACTTCCAAGATCAGCTGACTATGTAACATTTTCCAGTGCTGGTAATTCATCCAAATGAACACACATGCTCTTTCTGGGAAGAAATATAAAGAAGGGGGAGAGAGGGGAGAGAAAGGAAGAAAAAAGAGGAAAAAACCAAAAAAAGGAAGAAAACAGTTCGAGTAACTCAGATGACAGCTTTTAAATTTTAAGCACACACCGAAGTGTGTTCCAGTGAACACTTTTTCACCTCTTCATCATCATGCCCCGATGGTACTAAATGCTCTTAATCAACAGTTGCTGATAATGATTTGTCACCTATCAAGATTAAAACCTGAATGGGAAAACATCTGTTACACTCCTTTGTTAGGAAACTGGCAACATAGTTTTTGAACACGTAAAATTTGACTTTTAATTACCCTCTTACACCTTCTGTTCAGCTATTAACCAGCATTAGCCCATTAATCCATTTAACACATTATGAACTATAAAACTAAGTCCTATAATCTTTCTGTATGAACAAAACAAAAAAACTTTAATATATATATATATTAATAATATAAGATATATATAGAATGAATGTCATCTACTTTTGCAGTTTTTGAATCAAGTTATGAATTCTGTCTTTAGGCTGCAGAGAAGTAAATTCTGCTACCTTAGACAAAACAGCTAAGAACAGTGGACACAGATATTGTAATAAACTTTATTTGGCATAGGTTAAGCAGCAGCACATTCCAGTAACTTAAACAGCACAGGATAATTTGTCACAGTTTTCTTTTACAATAATGAAACCATTTAGAATCATATTCAGCAAGAAAGAAACTAAACTACTGTGTTCACAAATTAAGAATTGTTGTATGCTATAATCATGGCCTATGTTATTCCCTTTCTCTTTAACTGGGCTGAGTTCTCTGTTCATAATTACAGTGATAACAGACAGATAACCACACAAAACACTTCTCTTTCCAGCAACTGCTTGCACACAGTAATGTTTCATAGAGAGGTCAGGAAAGTGCAATGCCTTAAAAAATAAATTTAAAAACACAAGTATGTATTACAATAACATGAGGTCTTATAGCAGTACAAGAAAAATTATTTGGTTTGCCATTTGTTTTGCATGCTTGCCAGGACAGAACCACTCATGTCCCAAACAGTGTGACTTTTCCAAAGACTCATGACTTGGGTTTACTGTCTCATGATTGGGTTTGAGCATTGTAAGCCAAACACAGCACAGCACAACAATTTTCCATCACATCACCATATGCAACAGTCTTTTTGAAACAAACACATGGACACAAAACTACCCATTTGGACCACAGAAGCACAATAATGTTTAGAATTAAGGGATAGAAATGTTCAAGAAAAAAAACTTGCAACAACAAGTACTTCACGCAAATATATTATTTTCCATGTTGAAGTGCCAGCTATTCACAGTCTTGTTAGTACTGGAATAATTAGGCAGAAGTTACTCCATGCTGTTGAGTGGAAAACTGCCCACTGGGACCCAATCTCCACCTGTCTTCCCCAGGCAGGGAGGGTGCAGGGAGGATGCTCACAGCCAGCTGTGATCAAACTGCCTCAGCCTCATTTCCCAGAGAGTAATTTGGGTCCAGCCTCACCTAAGTTACCCAAGACACTTCTATATCCGTCATCAAGGCTTCTTCCAGAACCAAGGGAGTGAAACAAGAACATACAAAGAACATCTAAATCTACACCTTAGAAAAAAATGTGTTTTCAGAATTTTCTTTTGGTAACACTCAACCAAAATGCAGTCAGCTGCAGGTACTTTAGTTGGCTCTGTAGTTACATTTTCAAACTCTGATATCTCCAAGATATTGCATGGAAGAGATTTAACCTTGATCTGTCCTAAGCCTATAGACATGTAAAAAAAAGGGGGGAAAAAAAATTATGTGATTTATAATGGCATCAATCAGCTCAGTTCTATCTACTGGCAGCTCCTTGTTGCTTGACACAATGCAAGGTACACTTCAAATCCAGACTTACTCCAAGCACCCAATTCCTCTGTGATTTCACAGGAGAAAAACTGCCATATTCCACCATTACTATGTCCCATCCAGAGAATGCACAAAGGAATTGTCTTGTGCAAAAGCTGCTCTGAAAGGATTGTAACACTGCAGGAAACATAGAGGCCACAACAACCTGAAGGATCTGCCATGAGCCATGCAGCAAGAAAACCTGCAGCATGACAAGTAGGAAATATCTTGAACAGCATTTTTTAGTAACACAAAAAAACCTATTAAAGCTACTTGTGCTAGCTTTCACTTCTAAAAACTCTCAACAGAAGAAATGACCATTTTTAAATGCTGAAGCACTAGTGTTAAATTTCTCCCACTATATGCAGCAACAGTGTAATGCCTGTAGAACTATACAGACTTTCCACCAAAGCTAAAGAAAGAATATTACTGTGAGACTACCAAAAGACATAATTTAAAATTACACTGCATTTGTATTTCCAAGCCAAAGGCCAGGAAACTACTTTTGTATTAAAAAGGAAAGCTACATTCCTGTACAATCACTTGGCTATTCAGAAGTGAGAGGTTGCAAAACACAGGGATCAAGATCTTCACATAAGTGCACTGCTTCTGGTGAAAGAGATGAAAATATTTATCCAGTATCTCTAGACAAAGGGCAGGAGTCAGGTGCTGGACTTCCAGATACAGAACAAAACAAATGAACAAAAAAAAACCCCAAAAAACCCTAAACCCAAAACCTCACAAAAAATTACTGAGAAGAATTTGGACATAACTAAGCAGAGAATAAAGAGTTAAAGGAATTTCTAAATGGTATTTTTTTCCTAATTTTAATAGTATTTGGGATGATCAGTAAGAAGATAAGAAAGCTTTGTATTTAATATGACATTAGTTCTTACAGGACACATCTATAGCCAAGCAGCCTGTGGCTGTTTCCCATGTTTCTCCAAGACAGCAACCCTAAGAATACACAATTTCTTTGCCGGAAACAAAATGATTAAAAAGTGTCAGAATAGAGCAGTGAAGAGGTCTCCAATTTCTGCTGTACCTTCTCTGTCAACCTCTTTGCAGACTCCAATTCCTCTATAAATCTCAACCCTACACAATCCCTTGTGGAGTTCAGTGGCTCATGGCCAACGTGGTCCATATTACCCAGAGAACACAACAGAAACATTCTTCACCCTCTCAATGCACTTGGGTGCCCAGTAATTTGGCCAAAGGTGGGCCTGAATTTATCCAACTTCTGAAACAACTCCTTGTCATTTTGGCACAAGCACTTTACAACTCAATTTACAAGAAAAGTGGCAGTTTAGTTCCAGCTGCAAAGCTCCAAGAGTAATATTAGGAAAACACAAACCATATTTCACCCTTTATTGGCAGGCCACACACAGCACTTCATTAGTTTACTTAGCATCCAGGAACTGCATGTGTGGATGGATCAGTTCTTTGACCAAGCTTCCACTCTTTAAAAAAAAAAAGGCCAGACCCTCCATAGATCAATCTTCTGACCAAAGGCAGACATGTAAATAAAAAAATAAAAAAAAGCCCAGAAAACTCAGGGGGAAAAAAAGAAACAGACCATCATTTATTTACACTTAATTAAGCATAAACTAACTCCCCACCTCCTTTGGGAAGGATATAGATAAAATATGAATGGAAATAAGAGTGGGTGAGTAATCAGTGCAGTTCAAACAATATTTCACAAGCAAAGCAAGTTGTGGTAAGATTCAGTAGCCTGTGGCAGACGTTTGTTTGAGTGAACAACAAGATCATATTTTCACACTTTTGGCCATCTCTGTAGTCTGAGGCAAACTGCCAATTCCTACTCTACTGTCAACCCCCAGACCTAATGGAGATGAAAGGCAAAATATAGCTCCATTCCAACTGCATTATTAATTCCAGCAGGGCAACATTCAGGCTGACAGGGCCGAGGTCATAATTTAGCCATTAGCACTAGGAACAGCAGGTTTTGTCTGCCCAGAACGGCAGGACTATGGGCCATGCTTCCCCTTTTATGTCCAATCAATATTATATTTCGCATTGTCTTGCTGGGCTAATGGAGGAATGGTCACAGCAGTGGTTTGAAGAATATTCCTGGCAAAAGACAAAATTCTCCTCACAGATTATCAGCAGTCCCACTTCTATTTTTCTGTTAGAATGCCCTGGTCACATTAAGCTCTGTTTTCTTTCTACAAAGATGCAAAAGGAACATACAATATGATTTTAAAAAACTGTGCTGGCAAGAGCAGCTCTACCTACACCTTGAGGTTTTCATACCTCTGCAATGTTGCAGGCAGCTTCTCCTAACTAAACATGAAAAACCTCAAATATAAAACACTTATAACTCAAAATAAGCCCTACTGCAATATAATACATCAACATTTATGGCACAAGTACAATTTATGGCATGATCCCACCATTTTTTACTTGCCTGTGGGCAGGCAGAAGTGTTTCCTACAAGGAGCTGTGGAGCAAAAGGCATGCAAATCCGACCTCATTGATTTCCTTCTGGAGCTAAATTTACTTTCTCATATTTTCCAACAATTCTATGGTGGCAATTAAAAATATGTCTAAATCCAAGCTGCTGCAAAACAATTTCCTTCCCTGCTGAAATTAGTATTCCTTGCCAGGATGTACACTGGAGGTGGGGACATGGGACAGTCAGTTTTTGCATCCATGTGCTCTTCACCCCCCACCCCTGGGCATCAATTCTTCTAAAGACTGCTACAGGTACTGAACAGGACTGAATTAAGGAAACTCAGTTTTCCACTTCTACAGACTGCAAGATGATCGTTGGAAGGATGAAAGCTGTATCTTCTTCACACTCAACTTACAAAGACTTCAGACTTTTCAATTTTCTTCTGTGATTTCTCTGAGGACCTTTCATTTCCCTCCCAACCTTTTTAGATCCAGTCAGCTTTCACCAGCTTAGTGAGAGCCTGTAAGCAGGAAGAACTGAAGATTTTTAGCATCTCTGTATCACTGATTATCTCAATTTGGTCTTGTTTTTAAAGTAACAATATAGAATGACCATCATTCTCCTGACTTTAAAATTGGCTGCTGTAATTCATTGATTTTAATTATTTGATGAAGAGAAAGAGATCCCTAAATGACAGCTGCTGATATATGGTAGGGCTTTATTAAATGTTGAAATATTTAACTGAATTCAGTGCCTCACAAAAAATTCAGAGCATTAATTTTATAGATTAAACAGCAGCCTTAAGGCCCCAAATTATTTTAAAACAAATTTAATCTACTTTTTTGGAACATTCAGAATTTAAATGCTACTGTCAACTCCACATAAGCTCATTTCTTCAGAGGTTTCTCACGTACTACAGTACCAACTTAAATTCTAATCCATTTGCATTAAACTGGTACATACCCTGCTAGGTTATAAATGAGGGTAAATTAACTTAAACACGTTCCCACTTAATTTACAACAATACAACCTATTTTTACCTAAAAGATGTGGGGCAGAACTAACATATCAAAATAGACACATGTTCACATAGCATGTTAGGTTGATGCAACCCTGTTTTAAAAAATGAAAGAAACAGTGGTAATAACTGGACAGGTTTTCCATAGAAGGAAATTGACACTGAAGAGATTCCTACTCAAGAAAGAGAATCAAATCTTGATTTATCTAGGAAAAAAATAGTTTAAAATTTATCTGTGGTTAAGTTAAAAATAAAAAAGCCTGGTAACCAGCAGCTCTTGACTCCTGTCTTGCACCAAAAATGACTTCCAAGAGGTGTATAAGGATCTCATAGCACTGTTCAATAAATAGCAGATGAAATTCAGTGACAATCAATGCAGAATCAAAGCTAATTACATATACAATGATGGACTTGAAATTAGCTGTTAATATTCAAGGAAGACTTCAGAGTAATCACTTGGGCTGGCAGTTCTCTCTGTGTCACCTCCATGCTCCACAGCAGTCTGAAGGCAAATAGAACCCAAAGAATTACTATTAAAGAATTAGAGAAGAGTGAAACACCATCACAGCCATTTTATGAACTTGCCTTCTGAACACTGAGAGCATTTCTGCTTGCTTCTCTCCAAAAGGATGGAAAAGCGTGGTCAGGAAAGGCATGAAGGACAAGCATGGGCATGCAATGGCTTCTGTTTCAAAAAGGGGAAAAAAAAATCCAAGCCTGGAAAATGATGATTCAGGGTAGACAGAGAGGAGTATATCAGCAGTCTTTAAAAATCAGAAGTGGCATGAAGGAGATGAACACAGAACCAGTGTTCACACTTTGTGCCAACACTAGAGTTCCAGGGCATCAGGTGGATGCTCCTTCCTTTGGCTAATGCAAATGTTGCCACAGGACATTGCAGAGGCCAAAAATATTTAAATGGGACAAGAAATCAATTAGGAAAAGGCATGGGAGAAAATCCAGTCAAGGGCTATTAAAAGCAATCGTGCAAATACAAGCTCAGGCTGAAGAGGCTCCTCAGACCCAGAGCCTCACTGCCTGGGCAGGGCAGGTCACAAACACTTTGCCTTCCCCTCCTGCCCTCATCAGCAGCCCAGCTTACTGAGCTATCAAAACACACAAAATATTGGGCTAAACAGACCTCAGTGGCCATTTCAGTATTTTCCTATGAAAAGCTATGAAGCTGAGACACATTTAATTGTGGTGCAATGGGATCATGCACTAAAAATAGTGATTTTCAAAGTTCTATCACCTGCATAGGAATAAGCAGAAAATGTGAGGAGCCACTCTGAGGCAATGTATAATTCATGTAAATTTTGCCATCTGAGCTCTTTAGGCTTTTCTTAAATAAACAAATAATTCATCCTCCACGTCCTCTGCAGTCTGAAGCTGGTACTGATTATGTTGATACCCTGGCAGAATTTAGAGCCCAGCTGAGCACAGGGTCCCATTGTGTCCTCTGCAAACAGAGCAAGAGAGAGTTCTTGCCTCACAGACCCAATAATATTAAAAAAAACCATAACGCAAGAATCATAGAAGACTAGAAACTAGAGATGAGGCAGCTCCAAACCAGAGCCTCAGGAACAGAATTCAATTTTTTAAAGTTAATGTCTGTGCACTTCTCCCAGACTGTCTCAAAAAGAGCTAAGAGTGGATCTTTCTGGATGGGCAAACTAAGTACTGTGAAAAAGCATTTGAGAATCTCATGCAGATATCATGCCACAACTGAAGAAACATAATCCACAGAAACATTTTTACTTATTTCACATATGCATAAACCATGATGGACCCCAAGAGTAACCTTACTGTATCCTTCAGGTAATTTAAATGGAAACCATGTCCAGTAGTCTTGGGCTAGTTCTGTGAAATCTCAAGGGGTAGGAAGCATAGGTCACTACAAAGCACAAGATAGGCACATGAAAACATCTGGTACAGCTTTCTTAAATTCTAGACTTCAGCACTGTCACTAATGAACACAGTTAAAGAAACCTTTTCTTGAGAGGTCTGATTCTTCACTGGTTTTTTAATCATAGGATTTCTACTGTCCCAAGTCTATCATAAAGCACATGATAAAGAAACACGCTGCCTGCTCTGTTACTCAAAAAAATCAGACTTCTGGAAGAACAAAATAGCCAAACTCAGAGAAAAATAATAGGGCCCACAGACATGTCAGCTGGTTTTTGAGAGGCTTTTTTTCTTCACATCAGCTTATATTTATATAGCTATTTTACTCCTAAAGCAACAGGCAATACAGACAAAGTCCCAAAGGTGTAAACCAGCATGTGAGTCTGCACAGAATCACCTCCAACTCCACAAACATACCAGCTGGCTTTTGATATTTTTCACAAACTTTTGGTACAGCTTTTGACATCCAGTTTCAAACAGTCTAAAGGTGACATGAAGTAGCACTGCTAGTATTCTAATCTGGGGAAAAAAAAAGAAATATGAGATCCATCACAATAATGCAGTCTAGCAGCACTATAATTTGGGTGACAGAATGAATGAGTCACAGGTAATTGTCAGGTAAAAGGAGGAACACAACTGCCTTCAGTCAGCACCAGAGTCCCACTGCAGGCATCAGAAATAGCTTTTTGCAGTGAGAAAACAACTCAGGAAAGCAGAACAGAGATAATCAGTAAAGGAAAATACGACTGAAAATATTTAATGAACAGATTTCATTATTACAAATAAATCTCAGTCATATTCACCGTAAGGATTCCTATCCTCAAAATTAAGAAGAATCTTTATTTTGCAATTAACACCAAAAAAAGTGGATATATACTCCTCCTTAGAAAAATATTCTCTTTCCTTGCTCAAGGCAGTGCTAAGTACACACTGGTTTTGCCCCAGTTTGCTCTGAAAAACCAGCTAGAATACAGATCCATTTCTGAGCAAGGTGTGAAGTCCAATTTCTGGCATCTGGTAGAAAGATACAGAAGTATCTCTTTAAATATTTAGTTTCCTGCCTAAAATTAATACTGGAATATCAAAAAGAACCTTGTGGCACCTCCAGTGAAAACTCTCTCATATGAGAATCCTCATTTTAACAACAGAGATCTCAGGAACTACTTCTCTCATTTAATGAGCCTTGGCAGCCATTCAAATTAAACATTCTATTGTGCAAGGAGCTAATTATGCTGAGATTAAACCCAGAGAATGATAGGGACATTTACTGTACTTCTGGCAATTATAAGAGCTCCCAGTATTGGAAAATACAGCTTGTATTTCATAATTCTGAAAGATGTCTCTGCTAATCCAATAAAAAAAATGCATGTGCATGCTCACATATACAAGATTAACTCATTTTAAAAAGCATTTTTCAACTATTTCTGACCCACATACATTCACAAATTATTATTATTTCTTCCATATCTGAATGTTCATCCTGTATCCCATATATCCATTTGTCATAATCCTCCATCATTTCTCTGATAGGCAATTAATGTTATCTCTTTCCCTAGGAAAGCTGAAGTAATGACAGTAAAATATTTGCTCATTTAGTATTCTAATTAATTTTTCAAGTAGCTTCCCTGATAGTGCCCTTTTCTTTCCCAGAAAACCCAGTGGTCAGTAATCTCTGTCACTGCTACCCAAAGACAATGCATGTAAATAGAGGGAATTTTCCTTACTTGGGACACACAGGCAGGAGCACTTCTAACATTTCATGAGTAAAATTCATCACAGGATGATTTCTCACTTTCTCTCTACTAATGTCTACTTGGAAGAGGTTTGATTATGCAACATAAAACCCTCGAAATCCCCATAAGGGCCCAGGGAGACCAAAGACAAGTGATCAGACTCTTCTGCAGCAAAATGTATTCAACATCTCACAGGAACCAACTCTGGCATGCACGATGGGAAGCTGAGTAGCAAAGTAACAAAACTTGGATTTGCAAGGACTTTTGCATCTAGTGGTTATCTCCACCAGTATCTAACAGTGTGTGTAATCTGATTCAAGGTTTCCCCGTCCTACAGTCTAGGCACTTGAAGCAGCTGCTTCCTCAGGGGATCTGCTGGTGACTAATGAAAGCTCAGTCCCTGCAGCACCATTCCTTTGAGGGTGAGGCCTCAACAGAGTTGTGCTTCTCTACCCTGCCTTTGGTTTTCATGAAATTTGTCAAACTGCAATGTATTGAACACTCCTAACCCTGCTTTTCCCATCCCACGACATTCAGGAACCACGCCAGCAGATGGAAAGATTTTTGTGAGAACAGACAGGTGGACAGAACCATCAGCCTGAGAAATTAAACAACCTGATCTGTGCTTCAGGTTGTAAATTGGTCAAACACAGCTTTTCAAGTTTTCAGCCAAACTGGATCACCTAGCAGAAGGAAAGTAGTCCCTATCATCTTGAGGCAGCAGTGTTCCCTTAAGGAAAACTCTCCAGAAGCTGTGAGGCAAAGCCCTTGTTCCCATGAGCAGCCTTTACACACAAATTCTGCAGTATTTCATTTTCATTGTCTCTATCAATATATTGTTTTGCTTAAAATGGAAAAAAAAAAATGTGAGAGGCCTGACCTCTCTGGGGCTGATGGGTGTGGATCAGGGCACAAATGAGCTGTATCTGCAAGTAATGATTACTGAAACAAGTCTCTAGAAGACTGGAGGCAAAGCAAGGTTGGTATTATTAAATGTAGCTCATTGTAGAACAAGATAAATCAGAAAGAATTACAGATAATTATCTGTATGTTGTCAGTGGTCAATCAACAAACTGCATTTAAGAATCTGCGACAAAGTGATATCCTAATTAACTGCTCATCACAAGCACTTTTGGAGACAACAGTGGGGCTGAGCTGATTGTTGCAGTAAAACCAGAAGAAAAACAAATTATAAGTTTCTTTAAACAAATTAAAGAAAAAGGTATTCTTCAGAGCAATGCACTGAAGAAATGCACTTTCTAAGCTTGCACTTTGCTCTGTTCTTTCTGTATTTTTGTTTCTGCTGCAAAGCAGGCACACACAATGCACCCACTAAATGTCATCCCATTTATGAGAAACATCCACGCTTGGCAGCATTCCGGAAGCAGTCTCTGTATTCCCTCATGATGGTATTCTAACATTTCACATTAACTTTTGCTTTTCCTCACATCACCTCCTGCCAACCCCCTGGTTCCTGCATTTCTGATAGCACAAGGTGCCAGGAACAGAGCAGGGACAGCTGACCCCAGGCAGCACAACCCCAAGTGTAATCCCACCTCCCCTCCCAGGCTGGCTCTGTTACAAGAGCATCAGGAATTACAGAACCAGCATTAAGCCTATTATGCTATGGGACAATCTCCTATTTTAAACTTTTACCTTTTAAATTCTGGAACACAGGTGCAAAGCCTTGGAAGATACTCCTCCAGCTCCAGCAGCCCTTTCAGAATGTGCATTTCGGTTCCCTTGGCTCCTCTTATAATCCTGATCTTATCAATATCACCTGGAAAACTCTGGCCACAAATATCTCTCATCTGAATACACAGGCTTTGCTAGTGTCTCCCCACTGAGGTTTTAAATTATTGCTTTTAAAACAAAGATAAATGAAAAATGTGTAACTTGGTGAAGACAAGTATATAGGTTGGTTTCGTAAAATCTTTGTTATATTTTAAAAAAGGCAAAGACTGCGTAACATCACCACTCTGGAAAACTTTCCTCTCAATTATGTAGTCAAAAGCCTTAAAAAAATTAATGAATTTAGTGAATTAAAAATTTATCTAACTCTTTACATGTCACCAATCCCAATAGTTGTTTTTCTTGCTAGGATGCAGTATCCGTGTTTGAAAACCCTCATGTAACTTCTGAATTTTTCCATCTAGCTCCATCAAGCTGACATAATCTAGCAACAGAGCCTTCTGTGTCCCTGTGTACATACTGGCAGTGAAGTGTGAATGGTGCATGGGAATAACTTAAAATATTTCTTTAATATTTTATCATAACTTTAGTTGATGTTCATTTGTGTTCCCTCCAGTCTCAGGTGCTGGCAGATGGAGTTTTTTCCTTTTTAACTAGCAGGAGATGAAATTTTCTGGTTTGTTTTCTTCTACAGCAGATGTATTCATATCTCAATATATTTCAGTAATTTTTCTGTTCCTCACCTCTTCCCTCGAGATTGACTGCTTACTTGCATAGTATTTTTTAAATAATGATGGCTTGCTTTTTTGTCCTTGGATAGACAGATAGACTCTAACATTTTTAATTTAACTATTACTGTTATCATTTGATAATTCCTAGTAAGAGATAGGTAATTCTCCTTATAGGTATGTGGATTGTCAAATTTTATTTTTTAAAAAGTCAAATACATTAGGGAAAAAAAAACCCACCCAAATTTAGGTAAAGAACCAATATTCTATCAAGGCCATATGCCAATAAAACTCATCTCCATTTATTCTCCAGTCTGCTGCAATTGAAGCACAGTTTCCCAGATTAACAGATCCAGTATCACTATTTAATCCTTTCCTCAGTGACAGGGTACAATGATCTGATGAACATGCTACTTAATAGACTACCTGAAAGTCTTCCAAAACCATGGTGATGAGGCTAGAAAACCATAGAAAATATCCTAGGATAGAATGAGAACTGAGAAATAAATCCTGTAAAGGACAAGATTTATTCAGGGATGTACAGGGCCTTTTCTTTCCCATAAGCATTTCCATTTTTACTTCCTTTATTAATATTTTTACTGTTTCTCCAGCTCCATGTGAATGCACTGGAATTGTACCAGGTCTAATCTTAATTATTTTGCAGAGCAAGGTTGATAACCTCCCACAAATTAACATTACCTCAGTAACTTGCCAATTTGTATATAAAAATTACCGAAGATACATGGTGCCTCTCTGCTTCTGTATAAATATAATTTACCATGGATTTATTACTAATATTACAATACACAGTCACCCTGTAGCAATTATTTATTTGTTTTTAATTTCAATAGGGCAGAAGTCAATTTGTCAGCCATACAGGCTCCTTGCTGAGTAGCTGACCAAGGGACTCTGAGAGGTCCTGGAACACATCCAGCACATGCCAGCCCAGAGTGGCTGGGAAGAAATCAGCTTCACCTGGAGGCCAGGGGAATTGCCAACCTACTGTCAGGTCAGCCTGTGTTTATGCCAAGGACAAACATCAGCAAGGACTTCTTGGCATTGCAAATACTGGATAGATTTCTGTGCCTATCCTACACAGGGACTCAGACTACACAACACTTCCAGTGTCCCTGGAATTTACATGAATAGGAAGATATTGGCATCCAGTCCCTTATGCAACAATGCAGTTCTGCAGAATTCACTCCACAAGCACTCAGGACCATATAGTCCAGAATGCCAAGACCCTCCCCCAAAAGCTTTAAAATGTTACACAGCTTCTTGCCTATCTCTTGCATAGTCAAATCTATGTGGATCTTGTCACCTATTTGAATAAATCAAAATCCATTTATCCAAGGTAAAAAAAAAGCTCCCATAGACATAAGATTGAACTTCTTGGAATGACTGTGAAGTGCCAACATAAAACAAAACTCCCAAACGTTACTGTTCTGGAGAGGGAAACATTGAATTACCAACATCTTTACATCTCAGTCAAATACCCAGTTAACTTTGTTTTTAATTACTGATCAAATTAAGAACATCAGGACTGATTTATCATAGAAACAGTGCAGAATTCTTTTAGGCTTTGGTTGTTTCTATGTAAAATTATAAAAGGATATATAAAATAAAGTCTTTACATCCACATACTAATCAAAAGCAGAAGAGAATTTATGTAATAAACATTTTGTAAACAGCAGTTCACATAAAAAGCCAATTTTTAAACACATTTCCAATTAGATTGTCAGTATACATGCACACACACACTCTACCATGCAGAACTCCTACCCAAGGACTGTTGTGTGTCTTAGCTTCCAATTCAACCTCTTTTTAACTACATCCCATGTCTTGCCCACTCTCTTAATTTTTAACCTCATCCTTTCCTGCTTTAGTTGAATGCATTTAAAGACTCAGCATTTTAGCAGAGTTCGTTAATAGAATAAAAACATACTTTGCAATTTTTCTTTTTATTTTAGTAATGTACAGGTTAATCACCCTAAGACGTGTAAATAAAACATATAATTACACTAATTCACTTGCAAAATAAAAGGAAACCAGAGTAGTTTTAAAATACTTTACTTATTAAAAATACCATAATCACTTCACTGCTTGACATAAAAAGTCATTTTGTTATAAATAATTGTGTTTAATTTATTTTGTAGCTACATAGCCAATGATAAGCCACTCAAACATAGGCCTGAGTATAAGGTTATAAGAAAGCTACTGGCAATAAAATATCCATAATATGACTCAATATGCACAGTCATGCTATTTGCAAATGGACAGAGGGCAGAAATTAAACTGTACAGCTGGTCCAGCATACAATTCACCAATGATTAACAGCAAATGCATTATGTTGAACAGCAGTGTGACTACACACAGCTGAAGTTGCAACAACAGAGACATGTCCTAATGCAGAAATAGAAGATACATTATCATGAAAATGTTTAGAGACACGAGCATTGCTTTTTGTCAGCTCATACATTCTGACAAGTGACAATAAAGATAACCCCAAGTTTTATTTCCAATAACAGATGCAGCCTGAGGGCAACAGTACAAGTTGTGTCTTATGTCTTTCTATCCCCTTCACCAATCTTCCCACTGATCTCCATCTGCTTGGCCACTCCTTTAAGGCTCTCTTTAGATTTTAATTTGTGCCTTTCAGTCAAGCTGACCAGCTGGTAAACAGAGAATGAAAATCCCAGATACTACCATTGGTTCAGGACCTAAGCATTCATTCCCACCAGGCAGAATGCTCACATGGCTGGGTTGGATAACACTCATAAGGAGGTTCATTAGCTCAGTGGATTCACAAATGATCCCAAACAGCAACTAGCCTGAAGAGTGCTAGGAAGGAACACTCAGCTCTGTCGTACATGAATTAGCTCACGTTATACATGAAAGGTAACTTTGCAAACTGCTCCCCAGTTCCTCCAGGCCAGGTTCTCTTGACACACAGCCATCCTTCAGTGCATCCATCAGCAAAAAGGGTATCCAGAACCCTGACACAGCTGCTCCTGGAGAGATGGCATCAGAACTTGGGAACATGAGAAATGCTCAGGCCAATGGTCCATGATTTTGCATGTTTTTTATTTGTGAGACTTTAGCATGCTAGTTTTCCTTCCTCCTGTCATGGCTCAAAAGGCCTGAGGTGTTTCCTCCCTGAAGAGCTGTGCTCATGAGAATTATTGCCTGCTCCTTTGGAAAGGGGGCTAAAACATCACCCTGTTTGACACAAGTCACTGAAAACACCAGAATGGCATAGCTAATGTCAAGGCTAAGATTAAACCAGTGAGATAAAGACAAGAAATAAGTGACTCCTATACAAAGAAAAACCCCAAACAACCCTATCATTATAGCCTACTGTAGGATCATGTTTCATTCTGAAAAGTTTGAAAACATTAATACGTAACAAATGACATTAAGGTAATACATTTCATACAACTCACATTTCCCATCTGATAAAAAACAACAATCTCTACCACAAACTCCTTTTGATCAAAGCACAATGGCTTGAACAGAAACAGCTTCCAGGGATGTTTGTCCATGCAATTAGAAGACCTATCTCAATTTTCAGTCAGCTGCATTTAGTAACAAAAGTTGTGTCCCTGTTCAGCCATTAAATAACTCATACTATCTTCACAAAAATATTCTAAACAAAGGTTGCTAATATGTTAACCCACTCTGCAATATTTTGTCTAATTGGTAACCCTGGTGGCTCTAGGTATGGCATGAGACCATCCTTTGAAATCAGTTGCAGAGATATGGAGGTAATTGGGATTGATTAAAGGACTCAAAGCAGTAGGAACAAAGACTGACAAATTATAGTCTAAGACACAGAATGGGAGCTTTTTTAGACTAAACCATCAAGTCACACAGAAATGGGAAAAACATATTCCAAATTGTCAAAGATCAGCATTTTGTTTAAGAAGCATTTTCTGTTGTACAACTGCATGACTGAGGTACAGCAGTATCATTTCATACCTGTAACAGGGATGCTATTTATTATATTTTATTGACTTGAATTTTATTTCTCTTTATTCACACTGACTTTAAGCACAGTCAAGTCACTGCAATGAGAAAATAAAATCACCTGCAGGTGATTCTGCAGGGTGTGGAGATGGTAACTCTGAGGCAGACAAGCCATGCTAAATCCCAAAGGTCATGAAATCCTGAACAATTCAGAATTTAACCAATTTTCAAGAAAGAGTGGGCCAAGACTCCTATATCTACTCTCTAATTTCAGTAGCATTTTTAGAATAACAATTTACTCTGGAACATCAACCAGAGGATTTGTTCCACTGCATTAGAATTTAACTACATGCACAGGCTTTTCTCATCTCTCAAGAGTGAGCTAAGCTCAGTTTGACCTATGTTTGGTTAGGTGAAGAACATACCTTGTCTGCTTCGAGTGTAAGGCAAGGATAATTATTTCTTACTAACACTGTTCTATCCACATTCCCAAGTACCATCTTTTTGTTAAGCATTCCTGATCCCTTCTCAACTTCTTACAGGAACAGGTTCAATTGTAGAGCAAGCATAAAAAACCAAGCCACAAATAAGCAGAAAAAAGAATAAATTCATCTCTAGCCAGCTTCAACAGTCATCCTCCAGAACAACTCAGCAAAATTGTCTGTCAGTGGGAGGCCAACACTCCTTCCCACACAGGTACAATCTTCCTCCTGACAAATTAAATTCTCAAGCCATAACACTTCGGCCAAGCTGCAAAAAGGAGGATATTCTGAATTATAAGAGATTTGCAGCAGTTTAACTACAGCAGATGATTAAGACCAATAAACCTGCTGGCAATTTCTTAAATTTGCCTGGCAGCTCCTGTTGTGTCAGCCACGCTACAGGAGTGACACATGATCAGAGAATTGCAACAACAACCCAAAGACTAAGAGAGAAACTAGCTCCCAGGTTCCTCCAGCAAACCTGTGAGAAATTCCTGTTTTCAAGGACTGTTTCAGCAGAAACAAGACAGAAATTTCAAGAAGGCACACAATCAGCTTAAGGATTTCTGAAGTTGAATAAGTCTATCAGCAGATAACTCTCCTTCTCTCAGGCTGCTGAACTGAGTACTTTCCCTTCAAGAATCAAACATCAGTGACCTACTTCTGACTTTAGAGATCAAAGATATCAGACACAGTTCATCCACACTACATTGTAGTGAACGTGGCCTGAAATGAGAGAGTCTGGGAGAGGAAAAGTAACTTAGGTTTCTAATGCTGGATCAAACCAATGAACTTACTCCAGATTTACAGCAGCATAACTACAAATGGAACAGTTCTGTTACCTCAGGTTTTACAGCCAGTGGAATGGTGCAGCAGGTACCAGGCCAGCTGCCACACACCATACTTGTTTGGGAGGGCTCCTTTTCTTCATAACCCATATGAACCAATTTCACTAGTCAGAAAATAATTATATGGTTTCTCGTATTTCAAAAGCCTATGGAAAAATTATATGCTGGCTGTCAATTTAGAATTTGTGTCTATTGTTTTACTTTATTTTGCTCAAAGTATAAAGCCATTACATGACTAAAATTAAATAAAATTCTTTCCTTGAGACCTGTTTAACATATTCTGATGTCCTTGTCTTAGAGCTTCATTAATCCATTTCTAATTCATTCTGCAGGTTTACTCAACAGCTGTGCCTGATGTAAACTACAAATCTGGATAAAGTTATAGCTGTTATGCCACTGAATCAGTTTATTTTCAAAGACTTAACAAAAATCTGCTACTTCAGGTCACAATGGCTTATAGGTTTTTCTACCTATAGGCAAAAAAAGTACCTTTGCTGTAACATAAGAACAAATACAAATACTAGAGATTAAGAGTGAAATTCATTTAGATATCAAGCACAGAAAGTATTCTATCTTATGATCTCCACCTTTTTTACATTAGAGATCAGTTTTCATTTTTAACCTTCTATGTGCAGTATTGAAACAAATCTGGAGCTACTTTATTGTTATTTATAGCATTGTAGCAGCTCTCACAATCTGCAGTTTTTCTTAAAAGAGACTGGATTTCAAAGAGCAGTGAAAAGCAGCCGTAACTATTTTTTATGTCAAAGATGATTTACTGTAACAAACATCAAGTCCTCTTTCTGTTTAAGTAAAAATATAATTAAAGAGCCTAGTTATATAACATCATCTAAATAAAAGGAAATGCTGCCTTTCCAGCATTTTTGGTGATTCCCAGCTCTGCAGCACCTACTACAGAAATTCACTCTGGGCTCAGCACTCAGTGGTGTCTCAGAGTGCCAGCATTCAAGTAATGAGTTAAGGTGGTGCATTAGGAATTGTATGCCTGCAGCCTTCAGGCTTTGCTATAGTATTACTATATGGCAGAGCTCCGTTCCAATTTAGGAAATGTTACACTAATTGAGTATGCAGGCACACGCTCTCTCCATCTCTGATTAATTAGCACCACTCTAGCTCTTCACATCAATCTTGTGAAAACCACTGTGACTGATCTTGTCTCACTTGGAGCTGAAAATTACTTTGCCAATAGTATAACATAATACTTTGGTATAAACAACAACAAAAATCAGGACTCTTTGGTGGCCTCAGGATCATTCCTTTCATACTGCACATCTCTCTGGTGCTTTAGAAGACAAAGGACAGGACTTTATTACCAGCAGACAAATGCAAGGCAGAAAAATGAAGATAGCACACTGGAAGCTCTGTATTTTTACAACGGTATCTCTGGTCAACAGCAATGTATTTTTTGCAACCCCAACATCACTTCAAAGGTCACTTTTGTCTCCACACACTTCCTTTTGATGACAAAAAGGCCCATTTAAGAAAACATTCAGGAGCTTCAGGCATTCCAGAGCAACTCCTGGAAGATCACTGCTAAGGCTGAACACAGCCAAACTACACAGCATGACCCAAGGCCACTGTGCTGTGCCTCCCTTTCTTAAACTTTGGAAAAAGAATTTCACTCTCTTGCCCAGCAGCCATTTTGAACAAAAACAAAGGAACAACATGAATTGCAAAATGTTTCTTCTCACACTGTCTTTTGCTACTGACAAGTCAAACTGTTGAGCCAAGAAATGTCAGCAATACAGAGATGAAGGCTGATGATTTCAGGGCAGAAGCGAAGTTTTCAGGCAGAATTTCCCTACTGGACCAGGCTGCTTTCATCACGTGTATCTCAACTCGCAGGCTTGCCCAAGGCTGCGCAGCTGGCTCCACGCTCCCAGCCTGCTTCCAGCCCCATTGTTTTACACATTCTGCTTCCTCACACTTATCAGCCCAGATTTCACAGGCCATATTGTCTGTCTCTGAACTCACTCACTCACCAGTTTTAACCCAGAATTTACTAAGCTCCTTAAGCTTTACATTCCAGATGAAACTGCAGGGAAGGTTCTGCCGAAAATACCAGCCTCTTTGCTGAGAGCTGCAGCCTTCCAGCTGAGTGTCCTTCTATTATGGGCTTGTGCTCCAACACACAAAACATTAACAAGTCAAGGGAACTGAGATCTACCCCTGTTCTTCTACCACCACATTTTAGCAAGACCACCAGGAATTTCTGCATGCCTCCCAGGGGAGGTAGGGAGGAGCAGCACAGCAGTGGGAGCCACAGCAGTCCTTGCTGGGTGAATTCTGTGCCTCTAAGCCCTCTCCCTCCTCCCCTCAGTCTCGGTGGGAGGCAGCTCATGTTGAGGAGAGGATGTGCACTCTGCCCAAAGGGTTGCAAAAGCAAACAGAGCTCCCTCCCAAAGAGGTGCCAGGATCTCAGAGAGGTTTGTCACTGCGATCCTATTTCTGCTTGTTTTGGCTGTCTCCCTTGCCCAGTGCTCCAAGGAAATGCCCTACCGCTTCCATTTTAAGATGTAGAAACTGGGTGAGAAACAGATTTGCCACTAAGTTGAAGCTGAAAAAATTTTAAACCAGCCATTTCCAGGTTTACTAAGGCTGAGATTTTGAAAGTGTCCCGAGGGAAGCAAAGAACGTCTCAGAAATTAATGGGAATTAAATCTCCAAAACCCACGGGCCATTCTGAAAATCCTATCAAAGTATCTAGGACTTCTATCTGTCAAAGACACTAACATTTAAAACAGAAGTGATTTTATCACCAGCTAAGCATCAGTTTTCAAGTGAAAGAATTGCAAAATATTAAACCAATTAATCTGTTTGACTTGACATGATTCCTCCCAGATGATAAAAAAGCTGCAGCATGGCAGGAAATAGTAAGATCATGACATAAAATGAGAAGTAACTTCCAAGAACTCAGGAATCTATAGATCAGACCTCAGACCTATGCATGAAGAAATAAGCATTTCTTTGTATTTGGTGAGTATAATGTGGGTATTTACAACCTAGGCATAAGATTGATGATCCCCTTAACTATCTGTTAACCTGCTTTGAAGTGCTTAGGGTTTAAAAATTCCAGATAGCTAATCACTTTTTTTTGTGCTTCTATCTTCTTGCTTTGTCACCTAAACCAAAGGTCCTGTATATGCAATATGGGTATTTGAATGTAGCATGTACTAACCTTTTTTCAGAGCCTTTTCACATATTATCAGCTCCAACAGATTACTCATTTGAGGCAGGGATACTTGTTCAGCTTGTGTAAAACGAAGCCATGCCAATGTGAATGGTAAAGGAAATTTAAATTTAAGCTTCATTTTATGTGGTGAATAAAAACCCACTACATTTGAAAGCTATAAAAGGTCACATCAGTAAACAACAGGGATTCAGAGACACAACTGCTAAATGTTCCCTATGCAATATATCAGTTCCTAAAAGAAAAGGAAAAATGGTGACATTAAGAAACACATTTCCTGCTACTTCAGTATGGTTAAATTCAACCTCATATCCTTATTTGACCTATGAAATTAAGCTATGTGTCTCCCAACTCAGACACACACATTTTCATATAGTAAAGGTTTAGATGAAAATGCTTCATTTGCTGTTAGGAGTGACTTGTCTTCAGCTGGTTTCATGGGGACACAAAACAGGATCATCGTCAGCCCAGCTCACCAATGAGAAAATGCCAAAGCAGCGTTTTTCCACAATTCCCTGGACTTCTATTTTCGACTACTCTGACATTGTAAGAAAGAAGATTCAATTAAACAGATTCTTTAGGCTTACTCATCCAGCATTTTATGAACCATCTCACCTCTTATCAGGCTAAACCAGGTATTTATTATAACAATAAGGAGATTTCATACTAATGTTTCACATTCACTGAAGCTAGAAATATTAAACAAGATCATTTACTGCTGTCTGCTGCCATTTAAAAAACTGCATTCAGAAAACTTGAGGTGTTCAAAGGTTAATTCGGATTAATGTCAATGGATTTTGCTAACTTCTCCCAGGCCTTGACTCCTGTGCTTCCTTGAGGACACAGGGCCCCTTCCAGTTCATATGGAAGAGAGCTTGGATGCTTGGAGATAGGAATGACTCTGCCCTCACTCCATGCTTTGATGCTTTCATCCAACCCAGCCCACTCAGTCCTTACAAGCAGATTCTAAATAGCACCTGAATTTTCAAGACATTCAGGTACAATAAAGCAGAGCAGACTTCTGGATTTCTTACTAAGTCCTGATCATCTGGGTCAACCCCGAGAGCTCAGTCGAGGACCCATCACACCTGCTCTGAAGGGTCTTAATCACAACTGTTGCTCCTCCCTAAAGGAGGGTCACACAGCCTCAGCACAGGCACTTGCTATCACTGTCTTGTCCCTGCAGAGGGGAGTCACAAGGAAAGTTTCTGGGCACTTCCTTCACAGCTCCTGAAAATGAACAGGTGGCTGCACACACAGACCTACCCCGAGGCTGGCCCGTCTGCAGCTGCTGAACCTGAGCACAGGCCACAGGGAAAGTACACCTGCCCCTACTGCACAAAGGGTTAAAAACCCCCAAATTTAGCCAGAAAGCAAAAACCAACATCCCAGACCTTCCTCCACGCTTAGTCTGTAACCATCCCCAGGCACTAACACAGTAAAATGTGGCAGGACCAAGAAACATGTAAAGAAATACAAATGAAACTAAAATCTAACTCAAAATAGGGAATGAATAACTACACTAAATTTAATAATTAATTTCTTTGTCTCTTCTTCTTTAGAGAAGAGTAGACTAACAATATACAATGGGCCAGATAATGAGAAAGCCAGATGGCTGGATCTTGTGGAATTTGGGAAACACGATACAGGAGAAGCACACAGAGAGAGAAGAGCAATAGTATTTTAAAATCATTATGCTGCCAAAGACACATTTTAACATACTAAAAGCATATGGCTTTTCTTCCTAAACCAGTACCAGTACTAGGCCCCTGAATATAAAACAAGCTATCCATGCTTTAAGTACTAGCTTGGCATCTATTGTTATAAAATAGCAAGTATCCATGCACTTGGAAGGCACTATTTTCATGTAAACCAATGTTACCTTTATATTTCTTTTCCTTTTTCTAAATCTTCTACTTTTCTCCTATCAAACAAAACAAATCACACACTCTCATTTGCCCCACTGTATCTTGGTTCCTAGCAGTGCTCCTGTTGGCACTGCAGTTAATTATGGGAAATACCACCTTCGTTTTTCTTCAGCCACAGCTCTGCAAACAGGCTGATGTAGGAAGGATATTCTTCACCAAAGCCAGTTTCAGGTTAAAAATAAGCTGCACTTCAGTCCCAAACCACAGAACAGGTTTACAGTGGCATTAGCCATGTATTTAGCAACAAAGAGATGGTGGCTTTCTAAGCTGACACTTCAAATTAAGTACAAATTTCTTCCATGGGAAACATTCTGGGTCAAGCTGCCTATGTGGGAATGCAAGGTCATCACCAGCACCATTTTATAGCTCCCACTGTGCACGAAACTATTCATGACAGAGAGGGACTGAACACTCTCCCTGCTCCCAACACCCCCACACTCCCCAGCAGCTGCCCCAAGGAGAGGGAGATTGCTCCAGGAACAAAGGACACTTCTGCATACAGCTCTGGGTTAAAAGCTCTTTCCAGAGACAATGAGTGTAGCTGGGGAGGAGGCTGAAGGAGGAAGGTGGGGCAGTACACAGGGTTTCTGTTTTGTAGGGAGATCTGCACAGCAGGGTACAAGAAAGAGCACACTTGGCTGCCCAGTGCATAAATTGCTTTGGTGGCTCCTGAAGTGCTTAAACTGTGTAAATGTCCTCAGACAGCAATGCAAATTACACTGGTATGCGAGGGCTGTCCCACTGTGGCAATTGCAGGAGAAATTCATGTTCAGAGCCTCTATCTGAGCTAGTGAGCAGTGAAACGAATCTCACTTTTGCAGGGAATGGGAAGTGGAAAGCAGGCACTTACCTGGCTAAGAGAATAATTCTACAGCACAGGAAACGTAACAGAGATGTGGTCGCTTGGCATTAATATAATTAATGTACTGTGGCCTATATGGCTCTATTAGCACTGGGCTTCAGTGGGCCAGACGCTCTCCAAACACACGAGAGGAAAGCTCTGATACAGCAGTGAACTCTGCAGAAGGAAGTGCCAGGCAAGGCAGCCTCTAAGGTATCACTCCTTTATTCAGTGGTGGTGTCTTTTAGAAGACAAGAAATGAATGATGACTTCAAAAAGCATCTAAAACCCAAAGCAAAAACAGCTTCTCTTTTTCAAAGCCTCTCCCTTCCCCACTTACAAAGGGTATTTTCTTCCCCCTTCTGCAGAAATCCCACATTATAAACCTATGGCAGCAAGACACATCTGGCCATCCGGGAATGTGCCCAGCCAGCAGAGCAGCTTAACCACCACATATTCCAACCCCGTATTTTTCATTCTTAACTTAACCATCAAATACTTTCCAATGCCAGAGAGCATTTACTGCCAGAAAACTATTTTCTGCTTTGCACTCATCTTTCAAATAAACAAGAGAAGAAACATAAAGGAAAGGGAAGGGAGGTTAGCATTAGGTTCTGGAAATCCAGAAATCAGAAAAAAAATTATATGCTCTTTTTAAAAACACGTGTATCTGAACATCATATAAAACATTTTATTGGTGGTTATGCTGGGATGTTTAATTTTCTTTTTAAATTAACTGAAAACAGCAACTGTCCTTGACGAATCATCCATGGAATATGATGAACCAAGAACATGCTGGAGTCGAAGCTCACTTCCTCCAGAACTGGTTCTTAGTAAGAAGTATCTGGCTGCCTTGGGCCCATATAGCTAACAGCCTCTGTTTAATAAAACAAAACAATTTCTTCTAAATCTGAAATCCTGAAAATTTTCACTAACAGCACTTTTATCTTTAAATCATTCTCTGCATGTCTTGCAATCTTGACCTTATGCTTCATCACAGTGATTAAAACTGCCAAACTGGCAGATACTGGGAATTTGGTCAAGTGCTGAATCACATTCTTCTACTACAGGACGATGAAAAAGATGTCACAAAATTATTTCACATCCTGTTGGGCAAAGATGGAAGTTTTAGCCTCTGTCCCTGTCTAGTCATCCACAGTCCTGAACACCCAGAACAGCAAGAAATCCTCTGTCCTTGCAATACAGATGTCCCCATGTATCAGTGTGCCTTACATGTACTTAGTACTTATTGTTCCTCAAAGGTTTTAGAAATTAGGTAGGCATTTATATCCTTTCCAGACCACACAGCATGATTCCACAAGCAAAAATGCTTTGATATTTATTTTTAAAGTTGTGGTTATGTTTAGTTTGCATTCCTGAAATAGTTTTATGACCTGCACTCATCAGCAGATACAAAATGAAAAGATTCGGGAGAAAGTTCAAAACATTTTTGTGCAGCACAATTAAATATTTGTCCCTTTAATTCCATCACTTCTTTCCTTAAGGGCCCAGACAATCATCTCTGACTGAAGATCTGGCCTTCTTTTAACCTATGCTTAAATCCATTATTCTCAACACTGACTTAACATTGGGTCTACTCTCGGGCTCATTCCTTCAAATGTTTTTCCATGAGGACTTTTACATGTTTGACATGAAGTCTTTGCCCTTCTGTGTTACAAAAAACCTTTCAAGTTCAATAGAGAACTTCAAGTGGCACAGTGCACTAAACTTATTCATATAAAAAGGGTAAAAAGATAAAACAACCTACACATTACTATCATCATCTCAAACCATTAATTGTGGTAAGTAATTTAAAAAAGGAAGCTTATTTGTCTTCATCTTGAAGAAATTTAGGAGAATCTATGCTTTCCTATTAAAGGATGTTGTCCAGAACTGCTCAACAGAAGTCTGCAAAAATAATCTTTCTCCTTCTGTTTGAAAAGCAGAGCTTGGAGCTTTTCCCATTAAAAGAGGAAATGGGCTTGTCTGACGTGCAAACCCTTCATATTCTTCAAAGAATACAAACAACCAAACAACCTAAACCTTTTTTGGGAGAGTCAAGGGAAGAGAAGGGAAGGGAAGAGCTTATAATGTGGGATGACAAGATTTTTATCTTGATGCCATAAGAAGCCTCAAATATGCAGTCTGACTAATAATTGTTTTACTTAGCCTCACTAAAGTAATTAGTTTAATATATAAAATAGTTAGGTGATAAAGAGACAGGAATGATCTGGTTTAAATACAACAGTGAAATGAAACTTTCCCAAATAACTTCTAATCTTTAAAGATAAATCTGCTATCTAGGTTTACGCTAGCAGAATACAAAATGGTTTCCTGAGATTTTCTGGACAGTAACTATGTGTTATAAAGGAGCTGCTAGACAAGAGCCATTTTTTATTTTAAATTACCCCAGCCAGTCACCTCTCTGCATTCTGAGGTTTCTCTTGTTGCTATTTGTTCTCTGGTTTTAAATGCTCTGGGTGGTTTTCATCACCCTGGTCTTGCTCTTCAGAAACATAGGATGCTGCAGCCAGGAATGGAAGATGACCCCAAGTCAGGAACGGGGCCAGCACCCATATGGTCCTAGAGAAATCTGCTGCTTAAGCACAAAAGGCTGGGTCTTTGTACATGGGTGTCTGAGACAGACCTGACTTCCACAGCAGCAGGCAGAGCAGAGGCTACATGGAATGCAAAGGAAGACTCCTGATGCACACCAGATTCCTCCCTAGCTGTTCCCCCCAGCTCACACACCCCTCTTTTGTGAAGAATAAATGTACTTGTTTTCTGCCAGCCAGCCTTTCAGCCAAAGGGAACCCCAACACATTCCCAGCACTACAGAGGAGAGATCACACCTTCTGCAAAAAAACCAAAAAACCCCAAAAAAAAAGCAAAAAAAAAAAACCCAAACAGGAAAATCTCAGCAGAAGGAGACTACCTCTGTTGGGTGTAAAATGACTAAAAGAAAAGCTAATGAGTGCCCAGGAAGAGGGCTAGCCATAGCTGACAAGTATAATCTGGAACTTGGAATCAGGGGTACTTTTGCTGCCAAACATATGTCACGAGTGGTTCCAGTGAGTGTCTGTTTTTTCTTCTCTAGGAGCCAGCTAAAGAAGACAGTCAGGTCCCTGCAAACATTCTTTCAGTTTTGACCTAGAGACTGCAAAGTGAAGGGATTATTCCACTTGTATGAAGATTGTGCTTGAGGCACAGGAAAAACTGTAGAAATGAAATTCTAATCTGCCAATGTATTTATAGCTAAAACAGGGCTTGCAAATAAGAATTCCAAAACATTTTAAAAGAGTCTTGCAAACAGGGACAATTTCATACATTTCATATGATTTCATAAAGACACAGCACCATAAAAAATGAATCATAAAACCAGTGACAAAGACAACTGATTAGTTCATCATCTTCATTTCCTGCCATGGCGAAATTTTTCTCCACAGTATATTTAAAAGCATATTCTAGACCTTAAAAAAATTAGTTAACCCTACAATTATGTGCAACGTAGCAAGAATAAGTGGTTTCTTGCACTGAAATGGTCTAAAAATTAAGAAAGAAAGAAAGAAAGAAAACAATTAGGATCCTTCTTGCCATGGATCTTTTTGCTATGAAATCCCAAAACGCACAATTCTGAGGTACCGCAGCTGCTAGAAAGTCTGTTCAGGCTGCAGAGCCAGCCCATTTCACAACGTTATGAGAAGCATGACAGAGGACACTGAAGCAGCAAAGGACATTAAAGGACTCCAGTGAATGCGAAGTCTAAAATTTTTAGAGAGCAATATATTGATAATTATTTGGTTTTATCAACTGGTCTGACTTCTGCACTTAACTTTAACCCCTTACTCCTACTGTTCACCAAACCAGCTCTTTAAACAATTTATAAAAATCCCTGCATTGTGTAGTGGTTCTTCCTGACTTCCAGGTCCACAGACATTACAGGTTACAAGTCCACCTC
Organism: Vireo altiloquus; assembly: GCA_013396875.1. Taxonomy (NCBI): domain Eukaryota; kingdom Metazoa; phylum Chordata; class Aves; order Passeriformes; family Vireonidae; genus Vireo; species Vireo altiloquus. Next base: position 163,862 of record VZRF01005025.1, on the reverse strand, counting down.
TTCCACCCTTTTTATGTCACTGTCTTCATTTTGGGAATGAGAGAAGGATCTAACACGTGGTATATTTAATAATTTCACCAGCAAGCATCTTACTCATACTCTTTGATTTGTTTCAACCTCCTCTGCACTGCTGTGCAAGAAAGAGTTATCTGACAAATGGACTGAACAAGGTCTCTGCTCACAAAGGCGATGCAGGACAGGTCTCCCCACCTCTGCTCCGAACACATCCCTGGGGTGCCCCTGCCCTTTCAGCAGGACCCAGAAGATCAGTGAAAAACAGTCTGTACTCCATGGTTCCTTCCTTGGGCAAAAGCTGTAAAGTAAAGGGCCAGGTTCTGCCTGATCTGAAGTCAATAGCAATGCAACTGCTTCACTGAGAGGGAAAAACCCACAGTGACAGATCTCTTCTCCTCAGTGCATATTTGACAGCACTCTCGTACATCTTTATTTAGAGTTTCCACCAAGCACAGAAGTGATTTGGAGTACCCTAGAAATCCTGTAAATAAAGTAGTTCTAAGATTTTGGCTTTTGTTGTGACAAAGCAAAGCCAGAAGACAGGCAGCTAAAAGAAGTTAAAGGTACTTAAAAAAGAGGTATGTCTAGGATATTTCTGTTGTCAGCTTTCATTTAAATCCCTAGACACTGTTAAATAGCAGGCATTCCACTACGTGAAAAATATATACAGGCTATGAATGTTTTTCCTAAGCATGTAGGGGGTTCACACTCTCTTTCTTTTAAAGAACATTCTTGGTGTCTTTGATGTTGTAAATCTTATTATGTAAAACAGACTGTTGTGTAAAATAAATGACGGCACATGATCCTGCAAGAAGCTTAGTACCCTTAAGTCGTTTTAAAGCCAACAGGAGGAAAGGGCACTCAGCATCAAGCAAATTTCTACAGCGAACTTGGGCTAGACAGTTGCTGAATGAAAAACCTCCCGAGAGAATAAAATTTAATGTAAACACAGCTCACCCAAATCACAAGTTGGCATGCCTGAGAGAAAGCATGAGTGCAGGAAAAATTGCACAGATCTTTTAATTGCTCAGGAAACGGCTGAGCTACAAGGAAGACTGTTTGTCTTCAAAACCAATGGAGTAAGAAAGTAGCTCACCATCAGCTTTGCACTGTACTCCTTAGAGACCCATGGAGAAGACAGGGATCTCACAAACGGGAAATATATGAAGTCATTGTTGTGAGGGGTTCACAAAGTGATTTCATTCACCAGTATCAGCAGCTGTGTGATGACTAAAATGAAAGCTCTTTAACTCCAGAACCATGGATGCCAGTGGCAAAGCTTCCCCTGGTATATGGAGGTCCAGGTTTAAGGAGAATGCTGTACTGCCTGTGAAAACTGATGGACTGATTTCTCTCTCAACTGATGCTGAGCTTGGAAGACAAGCAGTTGCATGACATTCTTGCCTCCAACGTGCTCATCATGTTTTCCTCAGAGTCAGGGATTTTCAGTGGCATAATAGTAGTTAATCCTCTATGTTCTGCCAAACATTTCTCCTCTGTAGAGTATACAAAGAGGCACAATTAGAACAAGTTGCTCTATTAAGAACTGGAGTAGAGCCATCAATTCATTTTTACTGTCCTCACACTGATGACGGCTGTCTCCCTTCTGCTGCAGTTGGCTAAATGTGGGAAGATGACTTGAACAACCTACCAAATTGTCCATCTTTTTCTCTTTCCTCTAACAGGACCCCAGACACTTTCTGAAAGGATAAATACTGTGAATCTTCACCTTTCAATCTGTGCCACAGCAGGAGATCACGACCCTGCCACGAGCAGTGAACTGGTATTTACCCTGCTCCATGGAAACAACTTATGCCAAGCAGATATTTATTTTTAGCTGGTCACTTGGCATAAAAACAATCACATCATGTTTATTTGCATTTTTAGCTTAATTACCTCTACCCTCCTGTTATACTTGAGGGAGTTCTAAGAAGATGTTAAGAGAGAAGTCGTTCCCTTCGCACACTGCCTCAGGTTAGTTTGATGCCCCATTAGCCCATCTAATGGTTTCTCATCTGAAAGCTCTGTGTGGGCGTCCTGAAGTCAATGTAAAGAAAAGCAGAGAGGCTGAGGGAGCAGAACTCATCTTCCTGGACCTTACGTATTCAGTCATTTTTAGCTAGTAACAATATTGTTGATTCGAGTTAAAACTCATACCAATTAAAATATTAGTAGATACCACCTACTCAGAAAGATAAAGAATTTTTTTAATCATAGTTCATTTAGAGAAAAATAGAAAACCAAAACATAATACATTACTTATCTTAGGAGACTACCTTTTTCCATGGTGTTTTTACTAGATGGTAGAAACTAGCAGGTTTTGTTATTTGAATTCTTACAGAGCAACTTCCATTGCATTGCTGTCAGATACAACAAAGGTACTTTTTTCCCTCTGCTTTCAGTAATGGAATCCTTTCTGGTTCTACAGTGGTAACAGATCCCATTCAATGGTGCTTATGACCAAGACTAAGCTGCTTATAACTGATATTTCCCACAGAGAACCACAGCAGGAATTGACTTTGTTCCTCATCTACTCTCCTGGCTCTGTGAAATAACTAATCATCCCCACCACCTTCTCACATTTCACTGTACAGAGCAAGTGGGAATAGCAGAAAACATTTACATGTTTAATGTTCACTGTCCTATTGTTCAGCAATGAATAACTGAACTCTTGAGCTCGGCTCAGGAAGGTCAGAGGAGGAGGAGGCTCTTTGATCTGCAGCAGGCAGAGGACTGCAACATCCTCGCTACCAACCACCACAGTACCAAATTCAGAGCTGTGCTCTGGATGTTGTCCTTCTGCAAGGCTTAGGATGTTATTGCAGCGTCCTTCAGCTTGATGCAGGAGGAAATGGCAAGATGGGCCAGCAGCCCAGTGCTCTGGTTCGTGACTTGGCTTGTGAATACAAACATGAACTATCACTGCCAGTCAGAGCCCTCCCATTACAGAGCAGCCAAGGACTGGTCCTGCTCCTTTCTTCCAGCTCTGGGGCAGCACTGACAGTCTCAAAGAGAGCAGAAAGGGTGACCATGCCTTCAGTTGTCATCTCCACCTTTAGGGAGGGTATCTGGGCAACAGTCCCCAAGTCAGAACAACAAGAGCTGTGGTGTCCACCCTCTGCAATCACTCCAAAACTTCTCCTCTGCCACCTGACTGCAAGAAAGGAGAGACAGAGGAATGTGGCAGTGAGCAGGGGACACCTTTCTGAGGACAAGATCCAGTGGTATATATGTTCTCTGTATTCTGACAAGGGTGGTAACACCACCCTGCCTCTTAAATTATACAACATGAATATAAATGCCTTATTTAAAAGCTCCCTTGATTTCAAACTATTTTTAAAATAACTATGATCAAGAATGTGAAAGTACAGTTCTAAATCTACTGAGGTGCTTGCCCTGCTTAGAATGCACATCTTTCCAGAGAATTCAGCTTATTTACTAAGGTATTATAATGAAAAAAAAACCAAACAAGAAGGAACGTGGCAGCCCCATGTTTTTCAATTCATTTGAAACAAACCCACTTACATATTTAAGCATCACTTGTAGGACAACCCAATTCATCCACATAAAACACTTATTAACTGCTGTTAAGTCAACAAATTTATAGGTTACCAGTTCATTATTTATGCCAGTAGGAGAAAAATAACAATCAAGATGCATTTAACAATCAAGATACATTATTCAAAGTATAATTGCACATGCAGGGTGTGACCTTCACAATAAGAAGCACCTCTAGCACTAAGTGGTTTGGGTGTGAACAGGCAACAGAATCACTAAACCCCAAACATTCCAATAAGCCAAACCACCAGCAGCATGGCTCCCTCCTGGCAAATAAGTATTTTTCCTGTTATAGCTACTTATGGTGAAAGAAATAAAGCACTCATTCCAATCATATTGAGGTTTGAAAATAAATTCTTCATCTTTATCACTCCAAATTACCTCTCCATCCTCCCACACCCTCAGATCCATCAATATAATGCTTTGTGTTCTCCCACAAATCTTGCATGTTACTTTCTCTTGAGTAATTTCTGATGGGACCTAAAAATAATATAGAATATTTTGCTTCATGCAAACCACCTCGCATACCCTGAGTAATGTTTTGATAAACTGCAACATGGACAACATTTCTGAGACAAAACTTAGTAATACCAGGATATTCCTGTTTGTTCTTAATTCCCTATTTCTTTTGACTCAGAATTAAATGGAATGGTGTAATAAGAGAGAGACTTCCTAGACATCAATTCAAAATTGAACTGTTTTTGCAGTGTTTTTGAAAACAGAAACATAGCAATGTTGAAAATAAGAGACTAGTAGCATTATCCAATGCTTTTACTGAAAACCAAGGCAAAAATTATTTTCAAATAACAGTTACTCAAAGGAAAAGTAAGATGAACATTTAAAATACACTCCAATAAACAAACAGTTTTAAGTTTCTCTTTCTTATCTAGCTTTCCCGGATATTTCTGCACTATTAGCAGTAATACAATTTAACTTTAAATATTGTAAATGGAAAATAATCAGGATTTTTTTTTTTTTTTTTTTGCAAATGAATTAAAGAGGGCTCATTGGTAGACAGGACAAAAATTCAGGTGGGGATATAATACTATGATCTACTGCAATATGTATCACAGGATAGCTCTAAGTATAATACAAAAATCACCAGTTTAAATGGATGAATATAAAGCAGCAGACATGTTGAGATTGGCAGACATACACAGACATAAATGTAATGAGAGCCAAAATCTGCATTGTTTGGTTTCTGGGAGCTGGTCAGATATTTATGTTAATACAGAACAACCTTGGGTATGTGAATGTCACAGAGACACAGGATGTGTGTGGAGAGTTGAGGTTTTGGAGAACTGAGATAATTGTCAGAGTAATTAACCAATGTCAGGGGACATGACTGTGTTCCAAATAACAGGGAAGGTTAAATAATCGAATGCTGCTGTCTTACCACTTATCTTACTGAATACTGTAAAGGTTTTTATTGAAAAGCTTTAACTGAAAAGGGGTTCAAGATCAAATGAGAAGAGAGACCATTAATTTCACATGGGAAAAGCACTGCTACAAGGTATTTTGTGCCAAACCACATAGTGCTCATCTGCCAGACAACAGAAAAGTGGTTTGTACCTTGAAAAGCTAATTCCTCCCTCTGGAGAATTTACCATGCACATCCTCCCTTCAGCAGCAGGAGCTACAGCAGCACCTACCGAACTCCCCAAATCTCAGAACAAGGTCCAAGGGTAAGAGCCCACCAGCTTTCCTCTGCATTGTCAAAACCAAGGCTCCCTGCATCACCTCAAGCGCTGAATTTGCTGGTCTCAGCCTCATATAGTCCTTCAGAAACACCCTGCAGAGTCTGGAATTTTCTGGACCAAGGCTGTAAATGTTATTTAGAATAACAAAAGCTGATCAGGAGCAAGCTGGATGATAGAGCTTTGCCAATAGGCAGGTAGTACAAAGTTAATATCTGTTCTTAACGTGCACAAATTCAGCCCAGACCAAGCATGATGCTGCAACTGCAGGCCTGGCCTCGAGGCCAAAATTCTCTTGGGTCTCTCTCCAATCCAATGGTTTGTGTTAAAGGAAGTGTGAGTGACTCCTGGGCCATGTTCCTACACTGGAGAAGACATTCCCAACTGTGGCTTTACACATGTGAATGTTTTCTGTAGTTTTCAGCTCACATCACAGGTGAGTGCTGCAGTCTTCCATCTCTCTCTACCTTTGTTCAGCTAGCTCTCTTGTTCAGGATTCCTGAAACATTTGCAGTAATAGCAGCAGAACAGCACCTACACCATTGTGCCTATTTTATAAGGCAATAATCCACTTCCCTCCTTGAGATAAACTACAAGGGGGAACAAAAGCTGGGTCATTGGCTTGTAAAGCAGTGTGATGATAGTATAATTGTCTAAATTAATGTCATTTAACGCTTTATACCGCAGTTGCAGAGGTCCCACCTCAAGCATTAATAATGCATTTTGCTTTTTAATGTGCCACATGGGAAAAGATGGACTTCTGACATCCAAGGATTGCACCAGTAAAACATAACTAACTGGAGCAATCTGCAAGAACAAAATAGGAGACTTTGATTGTTCCTAAGAACGGTTCAGTCACTTCACCCTCCTATCCCATCCTAACTCCTCCCCTGCCCTCCCAAACAGTCTTTTTTGTTCTTTACATTATTAATTTCTGAACAGTATGAGGAGCTAAAAATGTAACTTCCTCATATACCTTTTTTGTGCTAAAATGCATATGCATTACCTCTCTTGAGCTACCTTGTTCTCATTCATATATTCTATCCCATTTATCAATGTAAGAAACTGAAGCTTTACAAAGGAATCACACACACACAAAAAAAAAGAAAAAGGAAGACATCAAATCAAGCCCTGCATTGCTAAGACACAGTAAACAAGTCCTTGGCTGATAAATTTGCTTATGACAATATTGGCAGTAATTTGATTCAAGTTCCAGCAAAGTCAATTTTGAATTATAGCAGCCAGGGACACAAAGTAGCTGCTTTTCTTAGCTGTTAACCCCATAAAAGCTCAATACTTTTCTGAACCATCATGTAAGTCCAACACATTTCCCTGGTGGTACAGCTTAAACCAGTGATCAGTATAAGTGAAGCATGATAAATACCTACTGCACTACACCCCCATCAGCTGAAGTCTGCACAGGTCTAGCTGTGGAAACAGAAAGGTCATTCATTACTCTGTGTGAACAAACAGATGGCACATTTGTGATAAATAATAACTATTACAGAGCTACAATATACACTGAGCCTTTCTGCTCTGTGGCTGTGCATGACTTCCCCTGTGTTATTCTTTAAATATAATTATTTAAAATTGGCTTCTGTGATAAAGACCTCCCTACCTCTCTGGATAAAACCTATAAACCCAAGTATGGATATATGTGTGTGTGTGTCTGTGTGTGTGTGTCTGTGTGTGTATCTACCCACACACATATTTTTAAAACCATTTGTTTGGTTATGGCAAGCAGAGCACAAAGTCATTTATCTCATCTACTAGAAAACAAACAGAATCCAAGTGGCATATTTGCTTTTATTTTTACTTCTCTCATCACTCACAATGTGGATCTCAGGATTGTAATAGAAATAGCAATTAGTCAGCCAACCTCTGGTCAGGAAACTCCTTAGATGTCAGTTCTCACTGATTGTCTTAAAAATAATTTCAAACAAGCAAACAACATCCACATGCAGTTTTCTTTCCCTCCCACCTCTTCCAGAAGGGCAGTTTGTGCCAGTACAGTTTTCACTGGCTAGCTGATCTTTGAAATAAAATGTCGTTTCTTTTGAGTATGAAAGGCTTTACTCTAACTTAACTGTTCAAACCTGGTAAGCAGGTGCTGAGTCATTCAGACATGGGGAACGGACAGATCATCCTAACTCTCACAATATGAGCAACTGCAAAAGCCATGTAAGACTGAGACTTCTCATCACACTGAGAAACATTTTACTTCTCAAGTGTTCCTAGCAAAATAAGGGGACTAAGGACTTTCAAGACCTTGTTTGTGAAGTAAATCACAGCCACAGAAAGTTTATATACTGAAATACATTCTCTACTTATCAACCTTTGTCCAGCACTGGGAAGCATCTGCAGTGCCTTCTGCCTGCTCTCTCTTGCAGGGGCACAAAGAGAGAGACTCCCTTGTAATTATACCAATTTAATTTACAAATCCCCCAGCTGTACTGACCTCTGAACACCTCACCTTGCTTAGCTTCTGCTATCTGTGACACAATCTGAGCCTTTTGAGGCAATGCAGGAGTCAAGGCGTTGGTGGGTGGTAACTTTTTTCAAACCATACTAAAAACCTGAAGGATTTTTAGAAGTGTTTGGGATAAAATTGTTTTCTCTCACCAACACACCTAGTTGCATGTGTTCAGTTTCACAACGCTGAGAGTACTTAAAGCAGCACTCAGTCTGATCCTGCAGCCTCTGCTGGCTCCCAGCCCTGCACTGCCGTTTTCTGCCAGGGACAGCTCACCCTGCTCAGGCAGAGCAGCTCCAGCCACACACACGGGAAATTAACTGGTCACGCCATGAATGCAAGGACATGAACGCTTGAGTGCATGAATCTGATCACAGGAAGGGAGTCCAAGCAGCAGTGTGCTCCCATATTCAGCCGGAAATTAACTATCCTGCATTTCCAGCCCAGCTCCCTGCTGAATATGCAGCAGCAGCAGCAATTAACTTTTACAGAGGTGGGGAGGGAGTGGAAAAATGTGAAAGTTCTGAACTTTCTCCAAACTTGGACCATTAATCACAATCTCTAAATTCAGGTGAGGAGACCACAGAAGCAAATAATTCCCTGTAAATTTCAATTCTTCATTTACATGGCAAACAGAAAACACAGGTTGTAACTCACAACAACTGGAATGCAAACTATCAAATTAGCCCAATAGAGTATGTCATTGAGCAGCTTCAGAAACAAACAACAGCCAGCCACGAAGCCTCCTGAAAGTCAGAGATATTCAACTGAGCACACTACACAGTGTGCTGGGATGAGTGTGGCGATTACAGGGAGTAATGACATGAATAGCAAAATGATACACAGCATTTATTTCAACCATGGAAATCAAGGAAGCCTGCAGCAATTTAAATTTCAGGCTTTGCAGCTAAAGGCAAAGCAAGCTCTATAAAAAAATTCCTAACACAAAGAAAACCAGAGCTGCTTACTTTCTGATAGGTTTGTATTTTTCTACTTCTATGTGGAAATGATACAGAAATTTGAAAAACAATGTGCAACTGCAAAACCTTCTGACAGCTATATAAAACATTTTCTATTTATATGTTGAACATACACGTTAGATATACTGCTATGGCATCTCTGCGTGTGTGTGTGTATGTACATGAGTGTACACAACTGGTTTGGTCTCGTAAATATGTTTAGGGGTTTTTTTTAAGCAAAGCACATGATTTTGATGTGTAACCGATGGAAAGGCTTTCAATTATTTTTTTTCTCCCAGGTTCCCTTCTGCACCTCTCTGCAAATGGTGCTGTAACATGAGGTTCAAAGGAACAGGAACATTTTCCCAAAATATGGAGGCTTCCAGCTCCATATTCAGCCCTGAAAGCTGGACCTTACTGCCAGGAAGGAAGTGATTGCAAGATCCAGCTTTAAAGCACCAGACTTTCAGGAGTCTGACTGTCCATATCCAGTGTGTTTGTCCTGCTCAAAGGGATGGGTGCATTACGAACAGCTTCTGTGGCAGCTTCCCAGGCCAGGCAACAGCACTGATGCTGCTGACACTCTCCCAGCTCCCTGCCTGCAATGCTGACAGCAGAATCAAACCACAAAACCCACCCAGTTCCACAGTTGGCTGGGACCTCTAACCTGACATCGTTTCCCCAGCATGTTTCTTTGCTTTTCTGAAGCAATGTGGATGCACTATAGAGCATCCAGTCAGATAAAGTGAAAGTCAAAAGGAAAAGGCAGGTCCAGCTACAAGATGAGCTTGTTGCCAATGCAGCCTTCCCTTTGCAAGGGTCAAACCATACCAACAAAAGAGTAGAAGCCACGAGTAGCTCCACTGATTTGAGATGCAACAAGAGGTGTCACAGTGACAAACTCATTACTTTCTACCCCAAAACAAACCCCCCAAACTGGTAGGCACTGGGTAGGTGAGGGGGAGGTACATTGAAAATTCTCTAATTGAAACTCTGATTCCTTCAACAAGAATTAAATTCCAGGAAGCTTCGTTTTTCCGTAAGATCTGCCTGCCTAGTCCAGGTACTAGTAGCAATATGTTGCTCACTTCAGTTCAGGTCCTCAGCTGAGAAACCTGGCTCTGCATCCATGGGAAAGAAAAGTCAAACCATGGCATTTTCTAGGACATATATATTAACTGCAGTAAGAGCACAAATTATTTCTTGTTCTAGAAATGCCTCTCCCCTCCTGCCTTTCTTAAATCAAGCTGTACAAACATCAGAGGAAAAGCAATAGCACAGGAGCTAAATTATTTTTGATGTGACTGGTCAGCCAGAAAAGGTTTTACCTGTCAAGAGAATTGAAGACTCCAAAAAAAAAAAAAAAAAAAAAAGACCATCAAATCTCCCTGACACCTGAAAGCTACAGACAAGTTAAACAAAACAAAACCAAAAGACTTCTAAAGTGTGAAAAACTCCTCCTCTTTATTTAAGAGAAACAAATCTCCGGACTCAGCCCTAATGGCACTCAGACAATGCAGAACAGCTTTCAGGGTTTCCCACCTGGACTGTCTCCTTTCTTGTAAATGCCTGATTTATATTTCTTGTCTGATTGTACCCTGGAAAGATTCCTTGGAGGTTACAAAGGATCTTCCTTTCACTTGCTTAAAAAATTATTTGGGGAAGTAATGAGATGCTGTTCTGAGAGTTTCTTTTTGGAAAGGTCTCAGAAGTGCAGTTTAGGGGTCAGAGCTGAAGCCCTGATCCACACTCTGCAATCACATTGATTGCAGTAACTGCAGTAACCTCAAGCAGTAAGATGCAGGCAGCAGCCTAGACCTCAGGGTAGGGCTCTCATTTACATTAAGATAATTTCAAACCACTCCCAAAGGGCAAAGAGCAGCATAAATGGCTTCTGTGTGGGAGCAAATTAAATGTGTACAAAAGACCAAACAATGCCAACAGCATGCATAGAAAGCAGCACACTTATGCAGAATTTGAAATTACTTTAACCTGTACCTTGCTTAAAATTCCTCATAACAGGCCTCTTTTTTCCCCTCAAAGTAACTGTAGACATTCTGCACAAACCCTTCTTGAATGCATGTATTTACTTGGTTTTTAGATCTTTGCTAACAGAGGGAAGTTGAAACACCCATACAAATTCTGATGATTTTTTGGATCAAAAGAATAGTGTTCTAGAAAACTTCAGTTCAATCCTCTTTTGGGATATTGCTGGGCAGCACAGCCAGAGGATGTTTATAGACTCCAAAATACTGATTTCATACACAATTTCTACACACTCTTGCAAAGTTTCCGAGCTTTCACACTTCCTTTTCAAGTCTGTATTTTCAAGAGCTTGAACATCTTGGTCACGCCTTGCTTTAAAATAAACTGGTAAACATGAACACTAATTGAATTACATTTATTCATTTAACTCAGTTTTTAGTTTTCTACATAGGCAAAGCTGAGAGGATCGATTCTTTCATGCCCCAATGCAGAGAAATCCTTCCAAATAAGGCTCCCTAAGTTCAAATAGCAGCTCCCTAAGTTCAATGGGATTTACAATCACCATAATACTCATTTATTCACACCATTGAGGGTGAGCCAATTTAACCACCTGACAAGCCATGAATGGGCCAGAATGCCCAGGTGAGGCTCAGATAATACACTGGGATGAGGTTCTGGGCTGTTACTCTGATGTGAATGACACAGTTACAGCAACACAAGCATTGAATGGAGTAGTTACAGAGACAAAAAAATCCTGGGTGAAGGTGCCTGCCATGAAGTTTAAGTGGGTTATGTTTGCTTATTCTCAAATCCTTTCATTCATTCCATTCATTCAACAATCAAAACCTGGAAGAAACAAGTTTTTCTGTTTGCCATTAGTGGGGCTGGTTTGTTTTAGGAGTAAAATTAATTACACTGAAGAACAGTGCTGGATCACAAGTTGGCATAACACCAGCTTTTAATGGTACTCTGAATGGCTCACTTTCCTTTCAGCCCATGTCTTGATAGTTCTTTGGAGTTTGTTCACAGATTTCCTTTTTTTTTTTTCCTTAAAAAAAAAAAAAAAAAAAAAAAGGCCTGAGGATTTAAGAAGTGTGATATCCAAGTCATCTCTACATGATTTGGGTGAGTGAGCCTTTCATTTCCACTCCTTTTTAGAAATAAAAACTACCTAACAGAGCCTGTTGAATCTGGAGTGGAATTTACTGTTTGATAAAGTAAGGTGCAGAAGTATGGTCTACTGGTTAAAGAACGAGCTGGGGAGACAGAACTGCACCAATTCAGTTCCCAGCCTTGACAATGACTCACTAAACCTGATTCTACAAAGCAGCTGCAAATGCTCAAGCTGTGGATAAAAATTATTCCACTCCCTGAAGAACCTCACCGGCTCCAAGCCTGGATGCTTTGTATTTGATTTAACTTCTCTGTACCTCCGTCTGTGGTGTATGCAGTATTTCATTTAATCTGTAATACGTTTTGAGATCTCTGAATAAATATGCAATCCCCATAAATATTAATACTTTATTATTAAGTAAGTGCTTCTTGCTTGTAACTGACTAGTAAGTTCTGAAATACCTGTTGCTGACATCAGTGAGGAAATTTTAAAATTTATATGAATACCTGTTAGCAAGTTCAAAAGGTATGAAAAATCCACTGCTTTGCTCCTTTTACAGGAAATGTTACTATATTGGTGCAAAACCTGAAACATCCATTTTCCATGCTGCTGTTGGGGTTTTAGAAGTTCCCCATTCTTTCTTTTTTTTTTTTTTCCTCTTAAAGGAACTTTTCCCATGCTTTGTTGCTAAGGAACAAATTGCTGGGTACTTAAGAGAGATAAAAAGACCTGGTCACAGGGGGAGGAGTCCAGCTAGCTGCCCTCTTTTTGCCTGGAGTTTTCTCATTGGGCAGAGATATGAGAGGGGGAGCTGGGTACAGCCCTGCTCTCGTTCTCTAGTGTCCAGAGGAGAGAGAGGCTGCCCTGCCCCACTGCTCCTCTGCTGCTTCTGCCGCTGCTGTGAGCTTTTGGCTACACCGTAGCCCCACATCCCCTGCCTGCCGAGGGGTCCTGGGGTCCTGCTGCAGCTCCAGAGCTTGATACACCTCATCTACACCCCGGGATTGCTGTCCCAGCCTGCTGTTCCCAGGGGTGCTGCCGGGGCACCGGGATCGGCTGCCCCAGGGCTTTGCGCAGCGACCTCCTCATCGCCATCACCGTGTGGGGCCGAGCTCGCTCCGCAGCGCCCCCTGCCGGCGCGGGGGAACATCGCACCCGCCCCGCCCAGCGGGAGCCGCCAGCGCCCCCTGCCGGCCGTGAGCGTCACTGCAGCGCAGGGGAAAGGCCTGAGAGCCGAGAGAGGCTGCACTGGGGCCTGCTCTGGCTGTTAGCGCTGCCACAGCTACTGCTCTTTGCTTGCCTTGCTATATATATATATTAGTAAAGAACTGTTATTCCTACTCCTCATATCTTTGCCTGAAAGCCCCTTAATTTCAAAATTACAATAATTCGGAGGGAAAGGGGTCACATCTTTTATTCCAAGGGAGGCTCCTGCCTTCCTTAGCAGACACCTGTCTTTCAAACCAAGACAGCTGCACCTTTTCTCAAACTCTTTCAAACCTAATTCTAAAAACCCAAGACACAGGAACAGTTTTGGCCCTCCAGAGTGCTGACAAGTCTGATGAACAGCCAAATCTGTCACGGCTCTTAGCTCTGTCCAACACTCCATGATGTCCCAGGAATTAAAGGGCAGATGAAACACACTGACAGTGTCTTTCATTCCCCTCGCTTCACGCAGATTTCCAGAGCAGCACAACACATTGGAGCAGCAGCTGGAGGGTTGCTGGACACATAAATGCACTTCATAAAATAGCATCTGACCTCCTGCACTCCTCGCACTAGAATACTCTTAATGAGCTGTAGCCTGGGAATGGCTGGAGATTCCTAAAATAGTCAGTTAATGAAGACTGACATGCACCAAACCATGACAGCAACGGGAGCAATGGATGTGGCAGCCAGTTTAGGATTAATGCAGCACACATGGCCGGGGCTGCTGCCAAAGCTCCAACTCTCTTCCTGAGCTGTAAGGCCTCTATAAAACTAAAACAAACACAAACCCCCTCCCACAATAAAGTTTATTTTCTGTGATGCTTTTGTGACATTAACAGTTCATGTTTAATGACTCAGTGGGTACAATGAAATCACTTACAGCATCCCTGTGTTTACATAACAGCCACTCTGAAAGCATGTTTATTGACAGAGGTAACCAAGAACCTTTATCTCAGTATCTCTTACAAGAGGCAATGGATTTAAACAGTATCAGTGTGATCCTCAATCATAAAGGCAAAAGTACATAAATAAATGAAAATATTTTACAAAAAATAAAAATCAAGGGTCAGACAGATGCTGTTCTCAACTTCCCACTGAGATTATTACAATTCAAGACATGATAGTGCATAAAAAGAAATACATAATTTCAAAGTACTGCAGCTGCAAAGTGTGTTAGTTACAGGCACAGTAGATGAGAGAAAAAGATCTGTTATTAATCAGAATTCGTATTTAAGAAGCAGTTGTTGTTAAGTAACTCCCCTGAATCCTAATCACAACCAGGAGGGTACCAATTATTCTGACTCTGTTGCTATTCATTAATATCACGCTGAAATCTTACTTTTTTCTACAAGCTGGGGTGGGAGATGAAGGAAATCAACTTTGAGGGGGTTGCTCTTCTTTTTTTTGAAGTGCATCTGTACCTGAATCAGCTGAACCCACAGAGATCAGGCAGTCAGGATACAAACAAGAATCCACATTTGACTAATTGGAAGGTCAGGTAAACAAAGCTCCATTATCATAACAAGAAGATATGTTCTTCCTTGCAGCCTTGCAATTAGTTTTATGCATCTCTTGCCCTGACAACAAATGAAACCTCTGCTGAAATGAAAGAAATATTATTATACCATTCCCTACATATTACTTTCTGAAAGGCTTTGCCCCCTCCAAGATTGACCTAATGCTTAATTAAAGCTACACGGAGAAGCAGAGAAAGATCTAAAGCTCCAAGCCAGCAACGACTAGAAGCTGTTATATCTGTTTTTCTGTATGATATTCTCTTATCAGCACAAGCAAAACAACAAGAAACGTGAGCTGTAATAATGGTCAAAATGTGTTAACACATTTTGGGGAAGGCTTTTTAGTTTTGCTTTTAAGCCTCTGCCATTTTGGAAAGTAACCAAAGTATAATTCTGCTTCCCTTGGTTGACAAAACCTGCTATACCTTTAATTAAATCTGTGACTGTATGCCACTTTTTCAGTAAGAATAAGGAATTAAAAATTTATTTCCTAGAGGAAGAACCCCTTCTCCCTACTGACAAACAGTATAATTTTTTTTATAAATATATATAGCATGATTAGCTGAGATCATGTGTATGGCATTTCCAGAATAAAACTAATCAGTGTTACATGCGCTCCATCACTACTCTATTTGCATTTTCTCCTGGAAGGCTTCCAAAGAAAGATGAAAATCTGCTTAGGAAAAGGCAAAATGCCCTGAATGTCTACCCCTGAGCAGGGCATCTAGCAGAAAACCACACAGTCAGAGCCTGCTAGACCTGACTGTTTTCACTGGAGCACCACTGGACATCATGACCTGCAGAGCACACGCAGTGACGGCAGGTCCAGCCAGATTCCTGCAGCTTTGCAGGCAGAAATAGAGCAGATTGACAGCTCACCCCAGCCCTCAGTTCACACAGCACTGAACCTCTCCCTCCTGGGGCTGCATCCATGGAGGAGTCCACCAAGAGTATTGCACAGTGGAGCTTCCCCACAAGGTCTGATCTGAGGGCACTGTGTGCAAGGCAGCAGCCACGACCATGCACTTTAGAAGAGATGCAGACTTTTGGTAACTCCTCTTCAAGCTTTTAACGGTCAAATCAAACTTCAGAAGGTAATGCCTCCCACATTTTGGAAATTCAGTTGACATATGTGTGCCTGCATCTGGGATCTTATTACAGGAGGATCTTACCAACTTCCAGTCAGAAAATGGGCAGGGGAAATAGAAGTCAATCCTTTCAGGTTTCACAGAAAAGCTAAATAAATGCCACCCAAAAAGAATTAGAGAACAACCCAAAAGAAAAAAGCAGAGAATTATTTTTCTTCCTTCCTCCCAATAGTGTGGGTTTTAATACCAATCTCCTGACAGACTGGGCTTTTCAAGGATTAGGGCTGGAGAATTGCCTGAATCTCAATATTTCCAGCCTCACTGGAGAGATGAGCAAGATACCAGAAGGAGGAGGGAAAGTTTTCAGGCATCTTTCACCTTCATGATGGGATTATCAGGTCTGCAAAGATTCCTCTATTTCCATGATTACCTAAGGGAACAGACAAGCTAAGGACAGGGCAGGAGACTCCAGTGCTATCTAAATTGTCTCAGAAGAGGAGAACACAAGAGACTTCGTCCCAAGCAGCAGTGAAGGTCACTTAGGAAACAGACTGAGAGCTCATTGTGCCTCTGCTTCAGCTGGTCCTCCAGCCTCAAAGTGAGTATCTTTGAGGGCAGAATTCCAAGGTTTAGGGAAAAATATTCATCTGCAGGCCCATCACAGAGGGGAACGGGACAAAGTTCAGTGCTTCAGCCATGTCCTGACAGAAAACATTTCCTCCTACAAGCAATGACAAGCAATTGTCAAGTGACAAATATGCCATGAGTATCAAATGTCAAATTCAAAGGGTGTGAAACAACCCTGACATCAGCTTTATGTATGAAGCTCCCTAAGGCACGTTCAGGGGGTGATCTTGTAAGCATTATTTGCTGAATTTTGAACAAACAAAATGCTGTGGGAGAAGCTTTAGAGGGTGCATAGAATGCAACTTGTACATGCAAAACTGTTCTCACTGAACAGAAACTACATTTCTGCATAACACAGAAGGCAGGATTCAAAATCAAGCTCATACAAAGTGAACCTTTGTGATTTAAACATTAAGTGCCATTCCTCTTTGTCCAAAGAGGGAGAATAAAGTAACATTTATTAACCTATCCCTGTCATGAGCTTTGCTATGCAGCTCATCACTGTAGGATCTGGGAGCTTTTCCACCGAACCAAACTGCTGCAGAGAAGTGGACAGGAGATTTCAAAAGCTTTTTTCTGTTCAAGTTTCAACACTATCTGAAATAGAATTATCTTGACCAGGGAAGCAGGAAAGGTCTGATGTAACTGCTTTCTTGCTAATGGCAAAAATATTTGAAAAAAGATGTTTAAAGAAGATGCTGAACATGGCTGGACTTCAGCTTTTCCAACCTCCTCAAGTTTATAAATAACAAGGTACATATTGAGCTGCTATAACCAAGAGGCTCTCCTGATAACTGCAAGGAGCTTAAACACATCAAGCTCTAGACCAGTTAAATAAAAATACAGTTTATCTGTATTGGCAGCTGAACAGAAAAAGCATCCTCACACCATTTTTGAGGTAGACAGGAAATGGTATAGATCAGAGGGGGAGGACCACTCACGGCATATATTATAATACATGAATCATGATCCAAAAATACAAAAAGAGTTGAATTCTTCCTAATTTTAACATTTTGGTGATCTTAAAAAAACTTTACTCATGAACTACAATGACCCTGAAAACTCAGCATGATATAATCCTTTATGTGTATAATCCTTAATATTACTTTTTTCCTCTTAACAGATTGTTGAATTCCTTATTTCCAGATACTATACTAAATTATTCTTTTAATTCCTTGAGACACTTTTATTTTGATCTTCAGTGTAAAGCCAATATTTGTACTGCATTAGAAGTGATATAAACACACATGAATGAAGAAGCTAAAAAGAGGTAACCAAAATTAAAACTTAATCTGCAACAAAGGATGCTCTCTAACACATACTTACTTATATCCACTGACAGTCCCCTGTTCATCAAGGTAAGCGTAGCTCTGCTCATCCCACTGAATTCCACAGCATCCCTTTGCCACAGTTCACCAGTGGTTATTTGCTTATGGCTTATCTGCATCCCAGCAAGGGCAATTCCTTGACTTCCTACAAGTCCCACTCATGGGAATGGTTCTGCCATGGCACTAAAGATCTGTCACCTACATGAGGTACACAGAGGTAAGAGATACCTCCAGTTTAAGCAGGTCCCTGGCTGTGACAGCAGAGCCCTTTGGCATTCAGAACAGTCTCAAAGCAGCAGGAAACTTTATTCATATAATTCTCAAGTCAGAACTATGTTAGATGTTGCCTAAAAACTAATAACCTGGATTTGCACGTCTCCCTTCCTCCAGGAACCAGCCACCACATTTTCTAAACAATCCAATAGTCCACTTTAATATTCAATCCAATATGCATAACATAATTAAATTCCCAGTCTACCCTCTGGAGGGTCTAAGCTCATCTACCGAAGCCTGCAATGATTTACAAACAGGACGTACTGAATGCAGAAAGGCTACTAACAGAGTAGTTCTGGCAAGTGTATTTTCCTGAAGATAAGGAGGTTGAGACCCCAGTTTCCACCCCTTCTCTGTGCTGGCAGCTGTCATCCTCGAGCACTGCCTCCAAAAGATGCAGGGTACTGTCTAGACAGGTAATACATCAATCTAATAAGCAGCAATGACAAATACTAACTTGTTTTATTACCAAATTAATATGCACATTTGTGCAGCTTAGCACACGTCCTGTCACCATGTCAAAGCTCATAATACTCAGTGCAGAGGCTCCATTGGTCAGAAGAACATAAAGGAGAGAGACAACCAGCCCCAACACCCAGACTCCCCTATTACCACTGAACTTGATGAAGTTAATGTCAGGAATATAGGAAACAGATTCAGATTTCCTGTTTCATTTTTCAAAAATGTGTGCACGTGAATAATGCTGTCAATACAACTGACACCAGCAAGTTGTACAGACACTTGAGCAACTCCAGGATCAAGCTCTTAGTTAGCAACCTGACAAGATGAGATTTTATGTATTAGTTTTCAATATTATCTTCGTTCCATTTCTCTTCTGCAAGCTACAAAATTTAATGAACAAAAGTATTTCTTTCACTCTGCTACTCATCACTACAATGACCTATTATAAGCAGTGAGATTCTTCAAACAGCTAAAACTGCCTTTTTCAAGGGGTTGGCAGGTTTTGATTTTTGAAATCAAACAATGAGGTTTCTACCAGAAGTTCTCTGCATGCAGGAAGGCAGCCAATAGGTCGTTTAATTATTTATCTGCCAGAGGTCTTTTAAGGTAACTCTTGGAAATATCTGAGCATCTCCATTTGAGAAAGAATTGATTAAGACAAAGTCATTAACAAGTGAATGTGTAACTGCAGGAAGAACCTTGGCAGGTCTGTAGCACACAATCAGGCACTCAAAAGAGCTCTTTAGAGTATTTTAAAAGAAGCAAACAAATCTATTTTTTAAACTATTAGACATCTAAAATACAATAAAGGGTGGGGGGGTTTGAGCCTAAAATTTGTGACATAGAGCTCCTTAAAGTCAGTCTAGATTAATTGCCAAGTATTACACATTATATGATTAATGATGCTGAATGTTCTGAAATTTTCCTATGTGTATATGATTAGGTAATGATATTTTTTTCTGTAATTAACTGAGAGCAGTCTCCTTTCTATTTCCTTAAAGGTACTGATGAATTACATCAAGGGTATCTTCAAAGACAGATCTGAAATATATGCTGTGATACTGTTTTTCAGATTAGAAAATGTGATTTCTCTAAACCTGAAAAATTTCTTTACTGTGGCACCACTTAAAACCAAAGTCCAGAGCTGAACCAAGGAAAAGGAAAATGTTCCAAACCAGGAAAAACACCAGTTACATTCATGAAGGTATTTAAACACTTAATTCTTGTTTACATAATAGTTGCTCAAATAAAAAATGGACTTAGATTTCAGAGCCTGGGAAGGAGCTACCAGCTACCTCCAAAGAATACATTTTCTTAAACATTCAAGAAAATGTTGCATTCAGTTCTGTACAACTACTGGGTTGCTTTCTATAAATCATGAGCCTATTCTCATTTCTCAAACTATCAAGTAAATGGTGTAACAGTGCTCTTTCACTGGTGACAGCATAGCCATGACCATGAAAAACCAAGAGAAAATGCAGGATATATGAAAAATGTTGTGGAAACTTGACAACAGGCCAAGGGGAGGACATGTAAAGGAGTAGCAACTTTTCTCAGATTACCATCTGCATGTGTAAAGCGCATGAAGGTGTGCTCAAAAGCACAAGTGTTTTGGGAAAATAATGGCCCAGACTTTGGAGGATATTGCAAAGGTGGAAACTCAGAGTTTACTAAAGCAAAACAAGTATTATTTAGTACAGTGTTGTCTCTATCTCTCACATCTCAAACCGAGCTTTTTTGCTTCTCTCGTGCCAAGTTCACATCATCTGGTATATGACCTCCACCAGAAGAAACCTGTTAAACTCCCCTCCAGCCTGTCCCAGAAGCACCCACAGACGAAGGACTGGATTCTGTGCTGTGACCTGTAACTCTCTACAGCTCAGGTCAGGAAGGGAGGCCTGTTTGTAACAGAACTTTCTTCTGCTGTTCCTTCATTTTGTGCTGCAATTTCCTGGCAATCAGTGCTCTTCCCTTCTTTGTTTTAAGCCTTTCCTATTTTGAAACAGGGACAGGTAGTGGGTGTGCTATGCATAGGAACCATGCAGGGTACCCACCCAGCAGTGGAGAGGCTTTTCATCAAGAACAAATCATAATTACTGTCATATTTTGAAAGATCCTCCCTTTCCACCCTAACAGCTTCCTTTGCAGACAATGGACATTTTTAAAAAGAAGCTACATCTCTGAAATTCACGGAAGATTGCCAGAGTCTTAACTGCCCATACAGATGCTCCAGGATAGGGTGCAGGACACTGCTTACAACCATGTATCTCTTGATGATTTTGCTTATGTTGTCAGTCAACCAATTTACCAGCACATCCTGCAGCCATCTATTTTGGGAAGATGTATTACTGTCTGTTGACACACAGAGGCAGCATATATAAAGGTTAGAGAAGGAGACAGAAAGTCACCACTGCTGGGCTCCACTGGCAGCTTCCTGCTGCCTCTTTAGTGGTGGCTGGGTCACTCATTTAAACCTGTGGTTTTAAATTCTGGTCAGTGGAACACCAGTTGCAGAAGGAACATTTGCTGGTTGATGTCCTGAGAAATTGTCTGGCCAAGTACTGCTGGCTCTCCTTGTTCCCACACATGTATGTGGGATTTACTGCCAAGGCAAAGGCAAAAGGGCATCAGATATTTTCCTAATTATCCTCTGCATAAAGAGATACACTGTTGTTTGAAAGTGTCATGATATGGCAAATGGATAACACCTGAAACATGGGAATTGTGAACTAATACATTCAGTCAATGGGGAAAAGATTACAATTCTTCCTCTTAAATATTCCAAGCTTCAATTTATTTGTACAAAAAAAAGAGTATATTTCTGACATGCCTAATGGAAAGTTTTCATTCTTAATTGAGTTCTGTTTGCTCTATGCTTCGAAAACTACAGGATTTGCAGAAAGCAAACAAGTGTTTTGTGACCATAAATGCTTTCCAAAAGCTGAACTAGGAAATAAAGCAAAGGTTCGAGTAGAATTCTGCTGAGCTGATGTTACACAAGGACTTATCTGTGCTGATGTGCATCAGCAGTGCTCTATTGATTACATTGATTTTACCCAGCTAAGGGTTTGACCCACAGTCTCTGAGGAAGACCTAAAGCCAAACAACCTCTAACTAACTAACATCAAACAATAACTATCAAAGCAATAACTATCTTTAAGAAAATAAGAGGGATCAAAACCAATGATCATTCAATAACAGCAGCACAGGAATAAACAATACACATGCTAAGGCATACAGACAGGGCCAAACTAGAATAGCTGCAAGTGAGAAGAAAATGCAATATACTGAGAAAATATCAAAAGTCTGAGGGACTAGAAGAGGCAAGAAAGAAGAGTAAA
This sequence comes from Vireo altiloquus, assembly GCA_013396875.1. Taxonomy (NCBI): domain Eukaryota; kingdom Metazoa; phylum Chordata; class Aves; order Passeriformes; family Vireonidae; genus Vireo; species Vireo altiloquus. Next base: position 142,215 of record VZRF01005025.1, on the reverse strand, counting down.
GAAAAGTAAATGGCTTACCCTGATCCTGAACCAACACAAATTCATCAAATACTGAAGTACAACATATATCTTCATTATGTTTCTCATTCAAACCAGGAAACAAAGAATAGGGACCACAGTCTTCAAAATCCCCTTTGATACATATTTTAAGCCCCCAGGTTACTTTCCACCTGTCAAACCTTATGCCAGTAAGAGTGCCAGCCCTCATAGTTTACAGACATGTCCATATCCTTGTAGGGCTTCAGCCTAAGCAGCATCACTGCCTGTGCCCCATAGAACCCATTGCTCTAGGGGCTCACCCAGTCCTGCCAATGCTCAGGACTTGTCCAAGGCAAGTTCAACACTCCCAGTACTCATCTTGCAACAACAGCTTCGAGCTTTGCTGTTACTTCACTTTGCTGTTACTTCAGCAACTAATTGTGGCCTGAGGAGCTGCTGAATATGCAGCAATTTGGAGTTTTTCCTTATACATACACAGGCCAGTTTACATAGACCTACAGCATAGATGTAATGCAGTTGCAGCTTTACATTTGTATGTAAGTGATTCTCCTTGCTCCTACTAACACATAAATGCTACAATCCGTCTACTATCCAGGAAAATAGCCACATACACACAAAAAAAATCCCAAATTAACCCCAAACAACCTCCCTCAAAACATATCTATATTCACATTTAATCTCTCTGTAATATAATAGAATTCCTTACAACACAACTCTCCACAGAACCATTTTTTATTAGAGACAGTGCCGTATATATTCTGAGCTGAATAGCTGATTGTACCCACATTCTGTCACACCTCTTCACCAAAAGAGCCCTCTCAGTAGAATGAGACTGTATTCTCTGCTCCATCAGGATGAAATGATGCTGCTGGACACATTTGCTGACCACACAACTATATCATCAAAATTACTGAAATGACACAGATGATCAAAGCAGCCTAATGTTCAAGTATAAGTTACTCCCTGCTGTTTGGTCTCATTTGGCTTTGGTCAAATTTTACATGACTAGGTTCCAGCACAACACTGTTTAATGGGCTGTAGGGACAGAGCAGGTGTCCTGATAGGTCAGAGAGATGCCCAGCTAGCCTAGTCCTCTCTCCTGCAGCAGCAGCTGAAGGAGCTGTTTAGGAAGTGCACAAAAGTGAGTGAGGAATGTTAAAAGGTGCATCCCCTTTAACACTTGCTCACGGCTGGGTTCTTTTAGTCAGTGCCATGCCATTCTTGAGGTGCAAATAGTGGAGCACTCAAGATTCAGGAAAACCAAAGTTCTATGTAAAAAACAATACAGCAATATAAAGTAAACATACAGATAAGCCCTTCAGAGAACTCCTAGCGTGGCGAAACTTCACTGTCAGGAGATTATAATTACATATATAGCATTACTATGGTACAATAACACCAGCTCATGGCTCTATTGCCATCTGATGATTATTTCTGGTAAAAAGAACACTAACCAACTCAAGCCCGTTGTATCAATCATATTCATCTTAAAGTGCCTCCAAGAGCAGTGTTTAGCAGCCCCACAGGACAGCAGTGCTGCAGATTCTGCCTGCGAGCCAGATATCGAGGCATTGCCATTAAGGATGGCAGGAGCTCCAAAGGTGCTGTTCCAGTCCATGGGCTCAGTGATCTGGCCTTAGAGAGTTCCCAGACAGACCTTAATGTGAGCCTTTAATGAGCAAGGTTGTTGTGTCATATCCTACTTGGGAACACGTTAGTTCACGGATTGCTAAAGTGAAAGGCAGTAAAAGCAAACTCTTCAGAACTTCTATTAACCAGCCATCCATGCCCAAATGTCAGCTTCTTTAACCCTTACAGAATAATTTAAACCCCTCTCTGTTCTCACTACTCTTTTTCCTGCTGGTAGAAAGGAACCTGTATTACAAACGTAGCACCTCTTCCCCCATCCTCCTTTAGCCACCAATAGATTACAAAAATGTAAAAATACCATTAATAACTAGTTTGCTCACTATAATTAACACCTTTGCAGTCTCCTTTCCAGAGAGAAATTGGCATACTTAAAGATGGCTCAGCAAGGTGTTATTTACTTTAGGAAAAAGAAAACATTAAAGCTTTATATGAAAGAAAATTATCTGTTCTCTCTCGTGGTTCTCAAATATATTCTGCAGCAGTGACTTTACAGCCTGACATTAATAAAACAGAAAGAACTTTTCTAAATATCCATTAGGAGCTTAAAAGTATTATCTACCACTTTGCTACACTCTCCCTAATGCAACTGCGAACAGTAAATTCACAAAATTGTTTTGAGTTGCTTATTTATGCATTCCTGTGTTGGTGACAGAGAGGAAAAGCATCAGCCATACAGGATGTTTTTAATATGTCACACTGGTGTCACCCTGGGGCAGTTCACAGCTGCCCCTCCAGGTACAGCAGCCCAGTTACAGGGCCAAGACACTCAGCCTCCACTGCAGGAAGAGGATGCCATTTGGAATGTGAAGAGTGCTGTGGTGGGTGGGACATGGTCCTCTACCAGTGGGACAGTGAGTCTCCAGCACCGTGGAGATCCCCTCTGCACCACCAGACAAGCTCTGGCAGAGCACCCCCAGCCTGGTCACACACTGAGGACACACTACTGAACTCCATCCAACATGGCCACGTCACACAGATCCCAGTGGAGGATGGACCTTGGGACTCTCATTCCTCACAGCAAATGGGAAAATGAATGTCCTTATTCCAAGGGTTTCTTTCTTCCAGTGAACTTTTTCCCAGTTGGGCTCCAATTAGCGTCTCTTGTTGTCACAGGGTAGAGAGCTGCTATCTATGGGACCCATCTTTCCTTGCCTTGAGTATGATGAACCTCCTATTTTAGTTATTTGTACAACTTCCCAAGCCCTGGGTAGACATCTGTGAACCATTCAAGACCAAATGAACAAACAGGGAGATCACAACAGCTTCAGTCTCAACTTCTAACCAAGGCAAACAGAATGTAAAGTCACCCAAAATCACATACACAGCTTTCCCATGGCTTGAAGTAAAAGGATGGACAGGCTACCCTGGGGAACCTGGGGGAGAGTGTCTGGTTTCTTCCTTCTCTATTGGCCACCAGAATTTTAAAAATGTACATTTTGATTAATCTGTTATTTTTATTTGAATTCTGTCTTTGCTGTATAAGAAACAAGCTTTTAAGATAGAGAGATCTGTTTCCATAAATCCAGAAGATAAACCCCCATAGATTATTGTAATTTCAAATGTTGTTTCTAAAGTAGTTGACTATAACCTTTTCAAAAAGAAAAGATCATCTTATTCTAGTTGTACCTAAAATAAAGGACATTAAAATTTTTTTACTAAATATTCATACAAATAATCCATACTAGTCTCAGTATATGGCATGAAAGAGAGCCCCCACCACCCACCCTTTACTGCTGCACAGTCACAAGTGACAGGCATTTGATCATTATTGCAACCACCTGTCAACTATCACAATGAGTCTTATTTCATGAGTTAAAAGGGCTTATAAACTGCAAAACTGCAAAATACAAAGTGCATTTAAAAAAAAAACAGTATTTAGATATCCTCTTAAGGATGCTTACTTTTGATTAATTTTCTTGACTCTTAAGAAGTCTGGTAACAGGAACAGAGGAAGAACACTTGTATTTATAAGTTAGTCCAACATATCTGAAGATTTTTTTTTCAGCTCTCATTTTGCATACAACTGCTTCTTCTCCTTTAAAGAAGATCTCCCATCATATGTTCATGTAAAAAGTGTTCTTTTGAAAGCCTGGAAATATAAATCATCTCCTATTACAGGCAGTGGATTAGCTCTTACAGACTACCCTTTTTTGTCAAGATAGCAGAGAGGTGTCATGTTTCTAGCCTGGCAATGACCTCACGAATGTGGTTGGCAATATACCTGTAAGAATGGTACTTAGAGACATGGGACTTTAAAGGAACCTCAAGTCATCTCAAGTTCACTAAAAACAAACAAAACCCAAACATCCAACACCCAACAAAGAAAACCTTTAGCACTAGTTCAGCTTTTTCCCTGAATATTTAGAACCACACCCAGAGAGGGATATCAAATTCTGATCCCACCATAACCAACTCAGCAAAACACTACATTTCTCTCTCAAGAGATTTCAACTCTGCAGTTCAGACCTTTGCTTGTGATACTGAGTAAAGGACCATGTACTCTTTTTGGAGCAGGACAGTATAAATGCACACAGAAGGTCTATCTGGCCAGCTGCAGGCTACGTGTTTATCATTTATTCAGGGGCTAAGTCTACTCGGTCAGCAATTCACTGGAGTTTGTAGATAAATGCTGATTTTTTTTATATTCTTCTCCAAGTAAATGCAGTCCCTCCTCATTTTTTGTCTGGAAATCATGGAATCCAAACTGACCCTGTCCTGTAGTCTCATCTTATGCCCCTTGAGGGCAAGGCATGCTCCTTTTCTTAAAACCAAGGAGGCAGATCATTCTCATTTAAACAATAGGTAAAAATTCATAATAAAAAAAAAAAAAAACAATTCAAATATATCACATCTTTTACTTTAGGATGACAAAGGATAACCAAGATTTTGAACACAGTGAAAAATTCTGTAGGCAGGCAATATAGCCCTGAGATGATAGCTAGAGACAGCAGCCAATGAAGCAGTATCCAAGAAATCCTTGCCATCACAAGCCTTATAAAACTTGAAAATGTCAAAAATTAAAAAAGACATCGCTGCATGAATTTTTGCTTCTCAGGCCTGGGACAGATTGAATGCTGACCTGTATTAGTCTGGTGTTTGATGTTGGTGTATCCATATCTCATGCATCCTGTTTGACTTTGTCCATCCATATTGGAGAGGCAGAAATAATTTTCAGTTCTTAGGCCACACTTTTGATTTGAGAACTAAGCCAGCTAGAAACACAGCAGGTATTTTCCCCCTTCCCAGTTTAGTGCTTTTTAAAAAAACAAGTAATTTATCTGGAGCATAGAACTAGCTGAAGGATGGTCCAGGTAATTCTACTGTGGCAAGTATTGACAGTGGTTAATGCTTAATACAGTTTGCTTTAGTCAGAAGAGACAAATGGTTTGTGGCCTATGAATTCTTCCAGGTGCCTCACTGAGTCCTGAATTTTCCTGTATACTGTCAGTAAAATACCCTCTGTCTCTTTCTCCCTTAGATATTTGTCAGTACACAAATGTATTTCTACCCTAGATAATCACAGCAGACAGGGACAACATATTGATATACAGCACTATTTTAGACCAAGGTATGAATATTACATTAGCTGAGTTATCACTATAAGTTCTGACCTTCAACTATCCAATGTTAAATTTATTCATTTCAGACTATTAAACTCTTCTCTGCCACATCACAGAAATAGACACTATGATGGTAAATTTTCCTGACAATGTTTTAGCCAAAAAAAAACTATGATGTATTCATAGAATTCATAAAAATGTCTTTGGGCTATTAAAAATCTGGAAGGACTCTGAAGCCTATGGTCACAGCTTGACCCTGAGTAGTCAAGCAGAGAGAAGCTTCAAGTGAGTGTGATTGGTTCCTGTACTTCCTTTCTCCTTCTGATCCCTGATTGTGGGTCAGAAAGCTCAGCTGTGCTGCCAAACACAGAAATATGGGCTCCATTACCATTCACTCCTCCTCACTGAAAAATCTCTAATGTGTGGATACTCCTGTTCTCAGGAGCAAGTTCCAAACAAAAGAACAAATTCAATTAAGAAGAGTGCAAGAGGGAAAGGTTAAATGAAGCCTTTTCCCAGACGTTACTGGCAATCTGAGATACAAACAGGGAGCTGAGAAAAGCCTTCTCCCTCAGTTTCCTTCCCTCAAATCTTCTAGCAAGTTCCCAACCTGGCAATGTATCTCAACATTCTCACTTCTCACCTATGGCAAATTAAAAGGCAGAGAAATAATTTCTTACAGAAAGTGATACACTCTCTTGGCAGTTAGCTAGAACCGGATATTTTATCTTTCTGAAGTACAACACATGAATTTAAAATGAAAAAACCAAACCAATGTCAGAGCTCCCCCGGAGCAATACCAACTGCTTGCGAAGAGCAGCAGGGAAGTGTTCAGCTCCACTGCCTGTAACGTGAGGGTTAAAGGGGAAAGGAGGAGCAGCATCACCACTTAATACAGGAGATCTGACAATAGAGTACTTAAAAGTGTATCTACACATCCCCTTGGCTTCCCAAGCCCTCCTACCTGTGCAGGCCAATGCAGGTAATTGTATAATAACAGCAGGCTGTCACGGTAGTGTGGAGACATCCCTAACAGGCCATGCAGGAGGTGTGCACGAACACTTAGATGTCATTAGAGACACTTTTTGCCAGGTTTTAAAACATGCTGAATACAGCCAGCACCTACATCTGTCAAGAGTCTAAACAGTGAAACCTTAGTAAAAAAATAAAATAAAATTGTATGCTCTTGGATTGAATTAACATGTGGCATAGAATGCTCTGATGAGCACTGGAGCAGTACTGAGAGATTTACACAAAATCTTTGCTTCCATTTCACTTCCAGAATGAAAAGAATTCAAAGATGCAAACTACAGGGAACAAGCCACAACTGCTTTCAGCAGCTTCTACTGACCATAGATCTGATTACCATTTCTCTCCATTCCACAAACAGTGCCTGAAAAGATAGAAATATCTCCACATGGGAACAGAAGCCATTATTTTATCAAATCGATGACTACTGAAACCTTTGAGCTCTAAACAAGACTTTGCTAAAGTCCTATTGGCATTTAGGTTAACAATTATCTTTTTAAAAGTTCTGAAGACATGCTGAAAAGTAACAGCACCCCGTGGTTAACAGAGAGCTGTCTGATACCAGAAAGACAGGGGATGGGATTCTGGGATGTTACTCTTAAAAACAAACCAGTCAGTCCTTCAAACTTTGCTCTGAATGACAGCCTAAGAAAAGAGATTTTGAGGATTGTCTAGTAAAGAAGGTGCTGCATATGACAGCAGTGGGTGAAATCCCAGACAGCCCAGTGAAGTGGGGAACCAAAACCAATGGAAACATCAGTCAATTATACCTATAAAAAAAGAGAACATGAACTCAAGAAAGATTTCCCTTTAAGAATTCAGGCTCTAGGCACAACAGAGCTCTAGCTGTCACGTATATGTGGGTAGCCACTTTAATCAAACTTTTTAGCATATATTTTGCGTGTCTGTATTAGAAAAATGAAGTCTTCCTACCTGCTTTCTGAAAAGCTATTTTAATTGAGATGCTGCCTCCTCTGCAATGTCTTCTCTCAAGAGTCAAAATCAATGCCCTAGAATTACAGGAATCTAGACTGAAAAATCCTCTTAATGCCTCTCCATAAACAAAGGAACTTCATCTCAGATGAGAAAACAGCAATTCTTGAACTTCAGTGTATGGCAACATAAATTTCTTACTCAGCTGAAGATTAATCAGCTCTTAAAACCAAGAAAACAATCTTCCTCAATCCACTCCTTTGTTTCATCATCCTCAGACAACATGGTTTCTTCCAATTTTTATATCCTTTTTCTCAGAGGTCTTAATTTATGCCAAGAAAAACACTGTCTGTTAAATGGCATCATTAGACTCACATGATTTCTTGTGGTGCATGTGAAGTTTTTGGTCTCCTGCATACTAAATGATCCTTACAGTGTAAAAGGAATTGGCATAAACAGCTGCTTTATTTTGTGCTCTGATACCTGAGGAAAAACAACCCTCAATGAAGAAGTCATCCTTTGCTTGGGGGAAAGTAAATGGGCAAATAAGTACCCAAATAAAATTAGCAGATCAGGCACTGATTTCTTCACCAAGGCACGTGTGGGCTGGAGCAAAAGTTTTTATAAGCAGAGTTCTGCCTTTTCTCATGGATTAATGCAAGATAAGGCTCTTCATCTGCTTTATTTCATTGCCACAAATACTTTGTAGGTAAGAAAGAGGCAGCAGCATAAGGAAACACAGGTACAGATTTCTTTTTGGTTTCTGAATTCAGATATAGGATGTGTTGACAGCAAGCTTCCTTCCAGCCACAAAGTCACAGAAAATGGGACAAGAGCTAGGTATCAACCATCTAGCAAACAGCTTGGTGATGACATCTATTTGCAGCCTGACAAATAGGTTTGTAAAGACCTACAAGAAGTTTTCAGGCTTTAAACAAAAATACCAGGTAGTCATTTCCATGCCTCACTACACTATCTATTTAGTGCCAGTGAGCAAACTGGGAAAAAAGTAAAAGGGAAAAAAGTGAAAAGTGGGAGTACAAAGGAAGAAGTCAAACCATTACTTTCTTAGGAGACCAAAGGTGACAGGCAAGGAAGAAAAAGTAGTGTTCTTCTTTTCATCTCTTTTGAGCCTTATAAGGGGCACACAAAAAATTAGGGCAATAGACCCAAACTTACCTGAGCACACATAAGAAACACAAGAAATTAGGAGGATACACCCAAACATAGCTCCAGTGCCCTGTTGCCATTTCTCATACACATATAAACCTTTTTTTTTTTTTTTTTTAAATGCTTTGGGTCAGATCCAAAAACCTGACACAACCACTAGAAATGGTTATTGGATAAAATTCTTAGACAGCACAGAAAATAGCAGCTTAAAGAATCTTAGCAGACTTTCCAAGAGTATTCATACATCTCTGGCTTGGGAAAAGCTTGTGAAGTGTCAGACTGAAAAAGAATTTTGCCAGGAAAATCTGGGTTTGCACCACAAGAGCAGCTGTCTATAATAGTATTGCCCAGAGAGGTATTGAACAGGTGCTAGAACCACAAAAACCCCAAGTAAACAAAACAATAAACCAAAATTGCTTAGTGCCCTCTAAGTTTCTTCATCATGTGTAACAAAGCAACGACTCAGAGGAACTTCTGAAAGACATAAATGTCAACCCAGCACCCTGCTACAGCTGACCTTTACAAAAGTGTTTTCATTTTCACATTTTCCTATTTCTATAGCAATAAAGAACTACTTTGAAAACCTCCTCCTGGAGACTGCTGGAGAAGCACAAGCTCTGGGAAAAGAACAAGCTTGCCCAATAACCCCAGTACTCATAAATTTCCAAATCATGCCCTGTTACTATTAAGCTCTGATAGTGGTTTGGGCAGGGAAAAGGAAGCCTCCCTCTTCTTGTTCACCTCTGCAGCTGTCCCAGCCTACATATCTGCCAGGCATCTCGGTCTGGCTGGGCAGTTATGCCCCAGGAAGAATTTGCTCCTGTGAGTCCTGTTTCTCCACAATTGCTGGCAAAGGGAAAAACAAAGACAGCTTTCAAAATTCCCATGGCAACAGCTCCTTCTCTCTGCAAACTCCACTGGCAGCCTGAGCACTGCACAAAGCAGCAGCACACAGAGGGGATTTGCAGCCAGGTAGCAACTGCTTCTATTTCATAAAAAATTCACAGGCACAAACCCCTGGCCACAGCTGGACAGTAACATTGAACTCAGGCACCTAATCATTGCTCCAGTATGGATCCTCCTGTATTCCTATTTTTGCAATAATGGGCTTACTTAAAATGTTGAGAATTATGTTTTTAAGGTCAATGGGAGACCTTTAAAAGCCCTCCAAATAGAACCAAAGTCATGACTACTTGTGGTCATTGACATTACAGCAATTTTTCTAAGTACAGAGGTATTAATCCCAGGAGCCTGACAATTTCAATTTTAGTAATGACATTCTGTGCACCTAAAATTTCTAGTGAAGTTTAATATTCTTCACTCCATGTACTGATCTGTTCTGTGCTGTTCTTAAGCTGTTAAATGGTTCTTTCATTCCACTGTGGAGTTGGCTGACCACATTTCAGCTGTGCATGGAGTGAACTCTCTATATTGTCACATCATTACTCTCAGGGGATCCTAGGTATGTGGGAAATGTTCTAATTTGATTTTGGTTTTTTTTTTCTTTAAAGCAGCTACATTTTGCAAAAGCAGCCAATTATTTCTCTCCCTGGAATGAATACAATAAAAAAATTTATTACACCATGCGATGATTAATCTAATTTTAAAAAGGAAAAGGTCCACTATAAAAACACATGCTGTATCAGTAATGATGTTACTTGGGTTGAATCAGTAATATTTAAACAAGCTTGAAGAAGATTGTAATAGCATTTATACTTATTTATTTCATGCACAGTTGGATGTCAGTGCCCTGACATTATTAAGAGCATATATGCAGTGTAATCACCAGGTATAGTTTTACAGAATTACTGATATGAACCAAATATCATGATTGTTTAAGTGACTGCAAAAATTGGAATTTATTCCCTGTAAGTAGGATTTGAACCAAAATCTGGAGAAATTTTTCCAAATTGAAACATTTCTGATCAGCAGCAAGAAATATCTCTTCTGGGACACATATTTGGCTGAAAAAAGGTGTCCTCAGCACAGTTAACAGTATCAGCATGGGCATCTAATCTCTATATCATGCTAAATATCTTCTTCTTTGAAGTGATAAAAATCCAACTGTCAAGTATTGCTTGATCTGACCTAGCGCCTGGGGAAAGCTAATCAAAAGTAAGTCTTATAGGTTCCCCCTGCTTAAATCCACCCACCCAAATAAGCATAAGCTAGAATTTTTATGAGGTAAAAGAGACTCTGCTGTCACAGCCCAGTGTTAATTGGCATAAAGGTTTGAGAATACCTTAATTTTACTGAACTGCTTTGATTTCAAGACTTCTGAGCTGAATTTTCTGGCTTCTTTATAATCCTATCTTAACTATCACTGAGTTTGAAGTGAGAAAGGAGCTTAGACAGATCTATATCAGTGTTCATTCATGCCAGACTGTTGCATTTTCATCTGAAACACGGTTTGAAAAAAATTCCAATTGAGGGCAGGAGTAGCAGGGGGAGCACAGGGAATGCTAATGCCCTACTCAACTCCTGTGGGAGCAACAGGTGATAATTAGCCATTGGCTAATTAACCATGTCAACAGCCTCTTATTTTCTTCTCTAACTGGGAAAAAAAAAAACATAAAAATAATTCTCACCCGCTTCCCCTCCATCTCTAGCTTTGTACAGCTGATGCAATGATTTAGGCAGTGTGCACCTGAGGCCTTTGCAGGAACACCTTCCAGGAGACTCACCTCCCAACTGCTGTGGGAAGTAGATTCAGCAGAGAAATAAACCTCAGACAGTAAAAGAAAATGCAGCTTGGGTTTATTTCCATCCCCCAGTTTTATTCCACATCAGTTCAAAGGCCTGGACATCCTCCATTTTCACCAGGTGAAAACATTATCATCAAGACAGTAGAATGGAAGCCACCATGGGGCTCCACCTCTACTGAAAAACAAAACCCAAGATGCAGAAACACACCAAACCCCAAACTAATATTGCACTACAATATGGACAGGAGGAAATGTTGCTGAAAATGAACACATGATTTGCAGATTACCTGGAAAACTGTCAGAGATGGATAAATCAGCATACTTCGCAAGTAGCACTCAGTTTCAGGAGTTACCTGGTTTTTCTCTTCTATCTTTTCAGTCTCATATAGAGAATTTATTTTACATTATAAAATTCCCTCTGCAATTAAAACCAAGATAATGACACTTCACCTGATCCTCACACCTATGACTAATCAATGCAATCTCCAGGACTAAGAACAGGATTTCTAATTTTCATAAAATTACTTCCAGCAGGATTTCAATATTTTTTTTTAAACTTGAGGTATTCAATGAAAGGAGTTTAGGGGTTCACACTTCATACCATTTACCGTCTAGCTTTCAGTTAGTTCCTCTTTTTATTTACGTGCTGAAAGGGATCAATTTTCTTCGTCCTTCTTTTATAGAACTGCCTTTACTGACAAAAATATTAAGATCCCCATTCTGCTGGCCTTGCTTATCAAATTAGAGCCAAGTGTAATAAAATGGCTGTTTGATAAAGATTTTAACAAGGTACCGAAACACAGTCATTTTCTTAATCTTATACTTCACTAATACGTTTCTCCCAGTATTTTCTAAAAAAATTATTTAAGCCAAAAAGCCTTGCAAAGATGACCCCCATTTTACAACACACAGTACACAAACTTTTCAACAAATTTTTCTTTGTAAGTATTCATGCAGCCTGCAGTGTCTAGTAAATATTATGTCTTGTCACAGATAACCAGCCATTCAACTAATTGGAGATTTCTATTAAGATTTCTCCCAAATTCCCCCTTCCAGTAGCACTTTTTCATCCAAATTCATCTCCCTGAAAATGAAGTCTATTTTCTCTGTATTATTAATTTCTGTGGGAGATACTGGTATCATTTTGAATTGAACAACCTAAAAAAACTTTTAAGTCTGCACAATTTATTTATACTGCAAGGTCTTGAAAGTGCCTTCTTAAGTCATTGAAGACAAAACTCTCAATCTATTTTAATGCTGTGGAATATATATTCCTCTTTTCCATCAGTCGGCTTTGCTTTAAGATACAGAAAAAAAAACCCAACAGGGATGACTGAATATGAGGAGAAAAACCAACTATCAAAGGAAGAACTTCATTTAAATTAACTGATAATGCATTTCCTAGATATATTAAAAACAGGTATTTAGTTCTTAATCAGAGCATTAAACAGAAAACCTCATTTCACATTCACACAGGTTTGTTTATATATACCTGTACCACAAGAGACAATATGAGCACACAACCAACCCAGTGTGCTTCCAGTGGCTCTCTGTCTGGTGACTTCCATTCACTGCAGCAGTGATACATTATACCTGTGTCAATTCTATCAACACTAATTAACCTAAGAGCAACCTTCTCCTGAATCCATCCTTCACTATTTTAAGGGTGACCATTATCACATGAATCACAATCCTTCTCTGATTGTCCTGGAGGTTTGCATGTAATAAAATTCCCCTTATAGAAGTTGCTTGCGGGAGGTGCTTTTTCTGTTATCTGTCCTTTTTTGTAAGAGAAGATGGACCCAGTTTCTGACAGTTCAATCTCTGTGCCAATAAAGTCTACAGCCTTAACAGTTTCATATGAACCATGTGGAGTTTCAACTCAGGGGTTTGGGTTTTTGCCCACCCCCACATAGAGGAGGGCAGTGAAATATTCCTAGAGCACATCCTGACACAGTCCCGCAGCCCAGCCTACTGTAAAACAATCTCTATCAGCATACAGTGGCAGATTGCACAGGTTTAAATCACACCAGGAAGCAGTCAGGACAGGTGGCTGCAAAAAAAATTGGCTTCCAGGGAGCCAAAACCTGGCTTTTTGAAACTGGTTTATTTTAAGAAGCAAGCTTTTCCTGTCAACCCCCAGGGCATGCAGCTTGCTTGAGAAACACTTCTCAGAGGCACTGTCTGGCAGGACACGGTCAGATTATTTCCAGCACTTTGGGTTTAAAACCATACAGGAATGGCATTTATATTTCATTGACTAAAAATAATTTCCATTTCATTTAGGGAGACAACATGTATGCATCACGATAATGTGATCTAGAGCCTAAAAAAGTCAGCAATTGATCCTTTTTTGAAAGCAAGTCCTGTGGAGACAAGGCACAATTATTCAAAAAGTGTTTGTGGGAGAGACTGAACAATGTAACTGGCTGGAGATCTCTGTCCTGCTATGGATGTTCAAGGAAGAAAGATGTGTGAAAGCAAGAAAATTGAGGACTGATGAGAACACATAATGAGACTGAAGTCTATCACCTCCACCTTCAGCTCCACTGTCCTGGGCTGAGAAGAAGCAGAAAGCAGAACTGCCACAGTTGGGAAACAGAAGTGATTCCCAAACCCACTGTTTTTCTTCCAGATTTGGCAAAAAATGCTTCTTTTACCAAGTGCAAGAGTCTGAATGGGTGCTTCCTGCTCCACACCATCCCTGCTCCCCCAGTGTGGGTAAGTTCTGCCAGCAGCACATTATCATAGGATTTATTCAGGCAAATACTCCACCAGCAAGAGGTCACAGAAGTCACAATCCCACGGAAATAATACGAGGCTGTGTCCGTACATGGCCATTGGCATGAGAGGGTGTATTTGCTTTCCCCAGACAAGCCAGAGGATGTTGATAAGGGTACAAGGCTTTCCCAGGGACAATAGAAGATTGTTATTTTTATTTTTTAAAGGCCTGAACTGTACAAAACCTAAAGAGTGATTTAACAAATAGCAGGTTTCTAAGAGCCAAGCAGTGCTCCAAAAATGCTTTTAGATAAAGGTATTAAAATTTCAGTGATTTGCAAAATATGGATAGATTATTTAACCTGCACTTCTACAGTGGAGCTACAAAGTATTTTTGAGGTTAAAATTGAAAGCATATATAATGTCTTAGATTACAATGTAAGATGTATCAAAAAAGTATGTATTCTATTACCATCATGTAAGATAAGTATGCCAGTATTCTTTACACTCACCATGACTCGTCCCTGCTAACTCCCTCTGGGGGCTATCTCTGCTAATGGTTCATCAAGGCCTCGCTGTATGACTCATAAAATTACATCATCCCATTGTGAAATGCTCCACCCAGGGGGAAGGACCTAGCATTAGAGGAGCATCTACCACTGGATTCCCAGAGGATAAGAGCTTGACAACCACCACTGGAGAAGGACCAGATCTTTCTACAGGATCATCACTTTGCCAGCACCACATCCATCACTTCAACAAGGACTGCAACCACCATTTAATTGGACTGCTACCACCACCCTGCACAACAGGGTGTCAGGTTGTACTCTGACTCTGTCAGTGTTTCTGTACTATTGCATTTATTTTAATTTTCCTATTAAATTGTAGTTCTGACTTGGAATCTCTCACTGGTTTGCTTTCAAACTAGTACACATATAAAACAAACAATCACACCCCAAAGATACTGAAACCTCTTATTAAAAAAGCAAAGAGAGTTGTGAATGCAAAAGCATCCTCCCTTGCCTACAGAACCACCCCAACTCTTCCAGTTGCACAGATCCAACACTCACAGGCAGGTAGCATCCTCCTGCACTGCAAGAATAACCTGCTCCAGAGACCTGGAGCCTTCTCAGTCAGAAAATAACACACCTACGGCCCTGCATGGCTCAGACAGGTGTGCTACCACACACAGAGTGGGCTGTGTCTCGAAAGGGATGAAGCACATCTATAAACCTTGGTTTGGATCCTACTCTCTGCTTCCTGAGTCTCCTGGATGGCTCAGGACAGATCATGGCTTTCTCTTCTCCCTTACAGTGGTGGAGGGAGCAATAACCTCTGGCCTTACAAAGGTGCTACAAATAAGGACATCTTGGAGATTCCCTCAATGAAGACAAAGTTAAACACAACAAGCCACTGTCAGCTCAGTGTGATTTTTATGGCCCAGACCTTACTTCAGAATTCAATGGTAAGAAATGAGGGTTTTTTCTAGTGAAAAAGCAGAGTGGAAATAGAAGTAATGGATGCACTAAAGATCTTTAAAACAGCATTACTGCTGGGTTCTGGGTTAGTCAGGCCCATATGGTTTGGTACAAAATTAATCATCTACGACTGTAGTAGTAAAATCTCACTTGGAGGCCACATCTCTGCTTGGCATGGGCCCAGGAATGCACACTATGTCAAACTGCTGTTGATGTCTCCCCCAAACCATGGGGAAGAAACAGATATAATCATCCTCCCTACCCAAGTGCCTCAGGTGTTCTCACCATCACACCAAACAAGGAGGTTCAAGATCTCCCATCAAAATTTCACTGGATTTACTGCAGGTACAAACAGTCCCTGTGCTCTATCAATCATGTGGCAACTAAGAGTTTCATTACAATGATATATATACCACTGATAATAAGATATCAATGTTTTTACCACAATTAGCTTTGTTTGCTCTAAATTCTTGTTCCCCAAAGACACATTAGATACTAAAACACATGACTGGTCTAAAATAAATGGTTAACTCTAAATGACTGGATAATTTTCTCATTGACAGTGAAACAGATGCAAACTACATAAAGTTAAACAGTAATGACTCTACTGTAAAACTTCTAGTAGATGAATATAGATGCTGTTAATTGCAATTAATTCCAGCTTAGTTTTAATTTGTGGTATAGGCAGTTGCAGTAATATTCACCAAAAATGCATCCAACTCAAGACATGCTCTGTTTCCTGTTAATGTCATCTCTGGTAGAGCTGGGGGCACACACAGACTGAAGGCATCTGTTACACATTTAACAGGACACTGTGTGCTCCTCCCTTCAGGAGCCAGGGCACAGGGGTTGGCTGCCAAGGGAGAAAAAACAGGGTTCAATCTCATTGTACCTTTTATCCCCTTTCAGCTCCACTGAGGATGCTGGAACACCTTTATTTTGCCTGTTGGGAATGTCAGGAGGACAAGGCTGCTCTCAGACTTTCATACTGGTAACAAAATATTTGGGAGCAGAGAGGAGAGTATTCATGCCTTTTTCCTTTCTTCTTCTCATCATGAGCAGGACTAGACATAGGCTAGTCCCAGCTCTACACAGTAATTTAAAATCAATATAATCACAGTGAACTTTGTCACCTCTGCTTCAGCTGAGTAGGTTTTTCATTCAGGTCCCTTGCCATTTTTCTCCCTGAAAATAAGTTCTTCAGTTTCTAGTCTGCCTTGAAATGAAATAAAGCCATCCTTGGCTTCAACACAGCACGTGAGCAGTCTCTCAAGACATGCAAGACAGAGAAAACTTCCATCATCTGCACATTGCTACATTCAAACACAGTGATTTCCATTAAATATTTAGGACTCAAATATTTATATCCAGTCAATTACATTGAACATTATTTATTCTCCAGGGAATTCTTGCTCTCCCTCAGCACAGAAGAAGACAGGACCAAAGTGCATTTCCTGTACTTATTATTTTTACACAGTAACATCTATAAAGAAAATCCTTCCCACTACATGCAAAGACCTCGGAATAAAATATACACGTTTAGTATAAAAGAAAACAGACCTTTTTGGGAGCAAGTATTAACAAATGCTCATCTCAGCCACGAGAAGGCTAAAGTGTTGGCTCCAAGAGAGAGTATAATGTGTGTGTGGGGAAAAAAGTCAATGTAGGAGATCTTTTCCACAGCTGTACCTTCACTCTGGAATACAGGCAATACTGGCAAGTCTGCCAGGCTGCAGAGCAATGCCCCAGGAATGGAACAGTCTCTAGTAGCAGAAGTTCCAACCAGCAGACCAGTGCTGTAGGTCCTAGTGGGAGGATTTACAGCTCACATTTTGTACCAAAGAAATCACCAGCTATACTTTGCTAATCGTGTTATCATGCTCAGTAATTCATACTCAGCTCTCCCACAGCAAAACCTTTTTATTACAGAATTTCAAAAACCAATACTTGAATTTTAAACTTTAATATGAACTTACATTTTAAAACATTAAATTATCCAGCGAAGCGGACGTGAATGTGAAAAAAGGCCATTTCCTCCATCATTTCATTAAATTTGAAAGTACTTATTTATTTTAATAAGTCGAGATGTCCATACGGCAGGAAATTAACATCAAAGAATGTTAAATATGCCCAGTACCACTTAAAAGCCTATGGAGCATTATGCATTTTCAGAAATAGCATAACTCAGCAAAACTACTTTCCCAGCAGTTACTTTTTATTAGAGTTTCCAATAGTACTTTGGGGAAAAAAGGCTGAAAATGTTTACCATACTCTGTACTCCTGTTCATTATGGAATCATAAGATGTGATGTTGAATGATGTGCTCAGGTGCCATACCACAATACCTTCTCTCATTTAAGGTCTTCTGCTAATGCCAAGCAGATGGTTGCCTACAACTCTCTCTTCTAAAGGCTCCAGTGCAGACCTCCTCCACTGCACGTATGATCAGGAGTGTGGATGGCATCAAATGGAAAAGCTGGACTTGGACCATTTCCTTTGAACAGTTATACTTCACTTAGCACAACAGGACAGAATTATGACTAATATTTTGATCACTTGAAACACCCAGATATTTTTCAGCCTTCAGAACCCATCTGCCAAACTCACAGGGGTTTCCTCACAGAAGCAGAACTTTACTGGCACATGTTCTGAAAAACTACTTGTGAGCACTTGCCATTTTGAATAGGGGCCCATCATGGATTAGTCTAATTTCCTAAGGAAAGAGGCTTACATATTTGATCCTTCTACTGCATCTGGACTACCAACTCCCCTTCCCTGTAACTCTGACCCAATCTGAGAGAAGGGGGTGACCTTTACAGATACAGCACAGCCACTGGTTTAGTGATGCACAAGCATCAACACAGAGAACAGTGGCACAGAGCAAAACTGGAGGCCAGGAAATTAGCTCAGAGCTTCTTAGGCACTGGAGACTTTTCACAGGAATATGAAGCACCTAACTATTCAGAGAGCTGCACAGCTCTGGTGTTTTAACAGCAGAGAAAAGGAAGCTCTTATTGCCGTCTCCAGTTCACAGGCTTCACCTCATTACACTCTGCTTCAGCCATCGATGCTTTTAACACCAAGCCACCTCTCAGATGACTTGCACAAATTTAAGGAAGAAGTAACTTTTCTATGTTTGCACTGAGAGCAATTATGTCCTGCAGGCATCTGGGGAGCCCTTGTGCAATACAAGCAGTAACTGACCTACATGCACTGAGCCCTTCTTTACAAAAGTCACATCCAGTTCTCTGCAAACACCTTCACAGAGCAAATCCCCTTCCTCAGAGATCAGCACGTGCTAATAGTGTATCACGAAGATAAGTGTCTCAATTTCACATCTTCAGGAACAGAAATATAAATTAAAAACGTGATCTGAAGTGCCACAGAAGCTTCCAAGTTGGAATCTATCTGAAAAGTTCACGTCACCTCTGGTTAGGAGCAGACTAGCATCTAGCATGTAAAATGGCTTTTCATATCCCAAGGGGCCAGAAGGCTCCAGCAGCAGCCTGAGCTCAGCAGCCTGAGACATGCCACCAAACCTCAGGAGCAAAAGACAGCATGTAAAACTGAACATGAAGTGATCTAAACTCTCCATGACTTCACTGCTGTGCTATCTCAGGGTAAATCTTATTTCTGTACTTGGGAAATACGTTCACACAAACACAAAGCAAATCATGTAACATTCAATTCTTCATTTTGAGCACGTCCACTTAGGGGTTTGTTCATACAGGAGCTTGACCCATGGGATGGGCCCCAGTGCTCAAGGACCAGATGATGTGAAATAGAGCAGAGGGACTCTGTGAGGTCCCAAGCCACCACAGTGCAAAAGCAAATGATCAACATTTAAGGGACCTTTATCACCTCAGCTCTAGCTGTGAGTGTATTATGGGGAGTTGGGATGGAGACAGGAAACATTTGTTTCACTATTCCACATTAAGGAAAGCAACAGAAACTGCAGTCACATGCCAATATTCATCACCTTCAGGTAATCAACTGCAGGGACCTTTCTTCTTTTGTTCATTTCTGAGGAAATTTATACACCAATACAGTTGAGAAAACCTTGCAAGAGAGTCAGAAATCAAGAACCTCCTGTGGAACAGCTCCTCCTGAACTTTCTGCCAGCTGCACAACTTAGATATTGGCCTGAATGCTTTAATTTACACCGAGGTAAAAAAAACAACATGGGCCAGCATCAGAGACCTCAGTTCAGCCACACTGGGGTGATGTGAGACATGGCACTCAGCCTCCCTATGTCCTCCTGGTCTTTACAGCTGTGATCACAGCATGAGCTTACTTCACAGCAGCTGTGCTAAGGAGAGATGTGCATCTGTGTACATGCCTGCAAGGCTGTAATCCTACAGCAGCATGGAGAAAATGTGCATGGAGTGAGACTCTATTCAAACAGGAATGTAGGGGAGAGGGTTTACTTCAGCCATGGCCAGAACTGGCTTAGGTTAGACTCTGCAAGTACTGTTTGGAGATGGAGGAAGATAGAAGGCCTAATACTCATGGCAGCAAAGACTCCTTCGGTGGAAGAGTTGCTTGCTGGTCAAGGCTTAGATATTTTTAAAGGAATTACTTGTTTTAAAAGTATCTCGCCCTACTGAGGGTTCAACCACAAGGGCTCCATGAATCAGCAATACTCACCAGCCCTTACTATATGGCAGCTCAAGTTCCAATCTTTACATTTCTGCAATAGGGACAAAGGGCTCCTAATTCTTCACAACTGAAACTGCTCATCTAACTATTTATCCTGAAGACATCAACCCACAGCTCCACTCTTCTCACTGGGCAGTGTAAAGAGATGGGAGTGGGTGGGAAGACACTCTTAGGGAACATTTATTCAGGGTTCAGTTGAATTAAACCCACTTGCCTTCCCAGATTTACAAAAACAGAAGCTTGATACTCAGGTTCTTAGTAAGGCTTGACATTATTTTTTCACTGCAGAGCAACATACCTCTTCATTAAATCATTCCAGTGCCAATAGCTTCCCTCAGATAGAAAGGCTACAGAGATGACACTTAAAAGTTCAGAGGAGAGTTGAAAACATTTCCAGAAAATCACTCAAGTGCTGTTTAAAGATGTAATTTATACGCACAGCTCTGCACTCCATTGCAGGATTTCATATTTATTTAATTCGACAAGTTAAAAGCGTGCCCATCCAATTCTTGGGGCACTTGGAGTCTTTAAAAAAAACTTTGCAACTTAAAGCCAAATGTTTTGTGTATTGAATAGGAAAAGAATGTGATATTCCTCAAACTCACTGGAAAAGACTGAAAGCATCAAACAGACTAAGAGCTTCAACAAAGCATTAGCACAGGGAGAAATCGAATTTGCTGATGAAGGAAGAATTAAGCTCCAAAGCCTGATCACCTCCAGAAGACCTTCTGTTAGCTCAGGAGCTTTACAACACCTGTGCTACCAACATGGTCTCCCCCAAAGGAGGTAGTCTCCAAGGCAACCAAGGTCTCTTCAATTAGCATCTGATAAGGTGGGATGTGTGGCCTCAGAGCACAGCACTGGGAATGACTGAATTTCCCACTCTGCTGTGCATGGCATGGGGTGTATCCAGGAGTTGCTTACACTGCCCTGTCCTTTGGGCCCCACCATGCAAACACATCCACCTCAGAGACACTGCAAAAATTAGAATTCCTTCAGCTGCTAAGCACTCATTCTGCAGTACCAAAGGATCTACATGAGACTCTCTTTGATTCTTCCTTTCTCCAGTAGGCATGTGAATGAGTAGACATTTGACACAGAATAAACACAGTGCACCTCTATCCCATGGCAGGCCTGGCTGCAGGGCTGCCCAGGCTGGGGAGATTGCCCAGCCCTGCCCCACTCACTCCTCTCCGTTCAAGGGATCCCAGCATGGCATATCTGCTACTTGGGCAGGCAGGGACTGCTTTTCAAGGATCATAATGACTAAAAACTGTAAATCTTCAATGCTACATTCTGCAAGATGGAGACACTTTTTGGGAAGGGAGAGATGGGGCAATTCCCAGGGCAGAGATACTGAAAAAAGATTATCTTCTGAGCAGTGACAGGAAAGATACAAAAAAGCCATCTGACATAACAAAAATAATGAAAATAATTCTACATCTACTGCATCAACTGCAATACTGGCTTGGCTCAGCCATTTCATACAAAGACTCCACTTATATCCCACAACTAGAATTCTGATTCATTCCTTGATTATTTCATGCTTGGACTATTGCAATAATGTTCATGCCAAGCTATTTTTTTTTTTAATCCACACATTACAAGACTACAAGAGCTTCCCTGCTTGCTTTGTTTCTCACTGAAGTATCCTTGCTGTTCACATACTTTTTTCCTCACTGTTACTCTCCTATATGTGTTCAGTTACTTATGAAATCAAGATTGGAAATTCAACGTATCACTGCAATAATTCAAGAACCTCGAAAACAGCAGACTCCAACCTTCTGAGTATTCTCCAGCCCATTTGCTGAGCTTGTATCACAGCTGCTACCCAAATACTCCATCTATCTTTTGCATGCTTAAAAAATAGGCATTTCAAGTGTTCTTATATCTAAAGAACTCCAAATATTTTATCCTGTTGCTTATTTCAGTGCCTAGAGATCAACTAAATTGACAACTTTTTGCTGCACTTCAGCACATTTTCAGTCTTTTGAAACAGTGCACTGGTTGTTGTAATTCCAGAGGTTTTCCACAAATGTCCCAGTGTTCACATTGAAAGAAAATGCAACAAAAAGCACAGTACATTTAAAGAAGTCAGAGGACTTCCCTCCCCAGCTAAAGCAGCTCTTTGTGCTCCCTTATTTGAGGGGAGATCGCCACAGTTGTGATTGCAACAGTGCAAAGTAAAAATACTGTTGGAACAACTGTGTCTGAAGCTCTGAAGATTTCATCCAGCATCTGCTGCTTTTATTTTATACTTCTGTGTTGTGCTAGGGAAAAGATTTCATGAAAGTGTGAAAGTTGAGGGGACTGGTTCCTTGCGCATCTTGTATTTCAGCCTCCTAAAGCTGTTTGTCTGCCAATGGCCTATCTGGTCAGAAACAGTAAATAAAAAAAATCCGAACACTCAAAAATCAGAGATTTGCTTTAATGTACTTAAGCATGAAAACCAATCAAATTCTAGTGAGAACCTTGCAAAAAAAAAGAAAAAGGGAATTTCACCATATCTGCATCCAACTTTTAAAAATCCAGTCAAGCATTTCAATACAGACTGGACACCAGGATTGACTATGACTTGGAATAAACTGTTAGTGTGGCACACAAGAAAAGACAGCAAGAATAGAAAGTAAACAGTATTAATGGTATTCAATAATGAAATCGTGTCTAAGTAGAAATTAAACTACTATCTGAGGTTTCCTTAGCAGACTATTTAGAAACTTGCCAATAGACAACAAAGTAAATGACAAGACTCTCAATCAGAGCTGTGTTCCCCAGCAATACAGCTTAGTAAAAATGATACAGACTACTTGGGCTGCTTCTGGCAAGGCTGGTTCCCCTCAGGGAACTGATAATGGTAAATACTCAACACAAGCATGATTCTGAACTCCTTATTCATGCTAGCTTATGGTTAGGAAGATACATCCTGTTCTCTGGGATAGGAATGAGAAAATTCATTTCTTCATATGCAGAACAGAAACAAAAGCTATTTTTTTGTACTGGTTCCTTCACAGGGGCAGAATAGCTAAGGAAAGATAAAAAGCATTCTCCTTGACATCCTCCAAGTACGTGCACATTTAGATGCAGATTGTGCAGACACAGATGTGTCTTGTGCACATCTGTACAGTGTCTTGCTCATGGACAGGAAGACTCATGACCCAGTAACGTCAGAATACAAACAATCAAAATATACAGATGGTATATTGCTGTTCATTTGTAAAAACACACAGCAGTTGCTTTAGCTGTGCACATTAAAAATCGGGGTTAATGCTCAGACAGTAGCAGCAAACTCTCAAGCTACAGTTTCCTGTGTTCCCGTTATGAAAGTGTAGCATTGATTTCTGGAACAACTGTTCCTCTAATAAGATGCATATGGAAACGAATGCCTTGCAGCTGGTTCCAGCAGGGTTCACTGAAGACTACCATTCATCTCTGATGAATGCAGATAAAAATATTCAAAGCTCAGTTTACTGATCTGATCAGATATTAATGAGAATGTTTTTCCTAATTCTCTCAGCTTAGCTCCTCTTCAGAAAGTCTGCTCAAAAGAGTGAGGAAGCAACAGAGCCAGAATCTGCTCATTTTGACCATTCTGCATTTAAGGGACATGAGTACTTTTACAGGGAAATGATAACTGAGCAAATGGTGTGCCAGAGTTTTGGTCAATATCAAGATTTATTACTTTGAGAAACTGAAAGAGTGAAATACTGACCAAGGCAAATAGCCCATTAGTTACCTCTCAGTTCAATAAGTCTTGATGCTTTCCTTACTATGTGCTGATTATTTCCTGTCCAATTCACATTAGCAGCTTATTTAATGAGAACAATCTAAGCAAAGAGAGATATTCTCACATTTACAAAGGATATCACCAAGTTACATTCCATCACAGTTAACGCCATTTGCTGTTCTTTGAGGAAATAACCATTACCCATCATTTCTGTTATAATGCCAGCAATTGCTTTTGAGAAGAACACTCAGTTCTTACATTCACCACCAGTTATATTTTAAATAGCATTTAAAGGACAGCACTAACTGCTTAAGTGTTGTAGGACAAAGCACTCACACACTGATAGGGTCCACTAGCTTGACAGCACAGCCAAAGTTCCTGTTCTTAATGGACACTTTTCCCCACTCACAGTGTCATCTCTACTCTTGTAAAGCTTATTTTTCTTCTATTAACTTATCCTAACGTTCATGACAATTGCACAGAATCTTGGAGAGAAAGGATTTTAGACAGAAAAAACATCAGTAAGGACATACACAAAGAACAGACGCATCATAAGCAATGATAATAATTTCACATAGAATATGAGAGGTTAAAGGCCTTGAATGCACCGTAAGATTAAAGGGCAAAAACAACTGCATGAGTTTTTTACACAGGATTCTCTTTACAAAGTCACAGTTAGATAAACATCTAAAAAGAACACATCTACATCCTTGGCCAACATCTGTTTTTTGTTCTCTCTGAGAAGCCCAAATGGTTTTGATTACTTAGAGTATTTCTTGAATGAGTCAGCTCACAACACTGAAGATGATCAGCAGAACAGTCATCAAGGGAGGTGGGCACAGCCCTGCCAGTTCCAGCACTCCAGCTCAACTGGGAAACTCCAGTGACAAAAACATCATCATCTACAACATCTTGCCCCAGAATAGTGCAGACCCATTCCACACCATTAATCACACCAATTAACACTGGGAATAATTAGACATCCTATCTTTTACCTGAAGACTCAAACAGGAATTTCCCGATTTGGGTAAGCCCCTTGCTACTTCTGGTTTTTCACAATCTCATGCAATGATTGTCCCATTAATTTTACCCAAAAGCTTTTCAGAAGAACAGGTATGAGTAGATATATAGGTCCTCCAGAGCTACCATCACTTAAGGTACAAGCAACTGCATCAGCATCTCACACTGTAATCTCCTCCTAAGGCTCTGACCCTTAATCTACTCATTTTTTGGTCTACTGCAAGGCAAACTAGGGTCTGCTCTGATCACCAGCAAAGTGTTCTGAGCACTGACAGATGCAACACTTGACACCGAGAGACATCTTTAAATGACTGGAATATTATGCTCCGGGTAGAAGCATACATTACAGGAGGGAAGGTCAGTCAGAAAGCCCTGGATCTAGTAGATGTTTCAATTGCATATTTCTGTAGGCTTTTGTTTCAAGTTTTGTTTTGGTTTTTTGTTTAAAAAACAGTTTACATGTTTACAAAAATATGTCCACGCTGATGAAAAAGCACCTGAACTACTACTATATGTCACTAAGATGGTTTATAGAAACATACTGAGTTCAGAGACAATTATAAAGATGTGCTAAAAATCATTTCAAACCTGTCCATTCAGTGACTAGCCTAACAGAAAAGATGACTTGGAAAAGCAAAAACTGCCGTGAAACACATTCAGGATCCACACCTACTTCTTGTGACTATGCTGTGTCTATTCCACATTTCTTTTGCACTACAAGTAATGTGGCCAGTCCCAGTTTAAGAAGTCTTTGGCAAACTCTAAGACACAACCATGGAATAAATACTTTGCCAAAACATACATGAATATACATGCACAGAGAATTCCCCCTAGAAATGTTGTTTGAGCTTCTTAAAAATCCTAAAAAGAACATCTAGGAGACCTCAGTCTCTGTTCAATCTTGCTGTTCCTATTTAAAGACAAGCTAGTTTTCTGTTTTCAGCATTTGCTCACTTCTGAATTTGGTTTAGAGAGCTGCTAGCATAGACTTAATGAAGTCTCTTCTAAAGGGCCGATTGTGTTTCCTGCTGTCTCTTTGACAGAACCCATTCAAAATGGGCCGTCTTCATTTAATTATCCAGTCTTTATTTTTGCAAGTTTTATTTCTGAACTAGAATAAATGTTACAGTCAGAATTGTGTCTGTAGACAGCCGGGTTATTTTACAAGGCTTAAAAATACTTTCCTTTCCAGCCCATGAAAGGAGAAGTGTGGCACAGCTTTGTGTGGGGAACATGCAGTAAGAGCACAGGGCACTGGAGTTCACAGGTTCCTGTCGCAGGCACCTCTAGGGATGTGGGTGCCTTATACAAATGTTACAGGTCCAAGGGTTGTTCAACACCTGATCAATGACTGAAGTTTCTCCTCTCTAAGCTCTTGTGCCTGAGAGGATCAGTATGACCAGGCAGCACAGGGTAATGCTATGGATCACTTGGATCACTCGAGTAACGAGGAAAATTCCTGATCCCCAGAGTTTAAACCAGCTCCTGGGACAATTCACCCTCTGCAAGAGTTCAGAGCAGCAGAAGCGTTTCCTACAGGCTACCAAGGAGGTAATCTAAAAGCACAGTTTAGAAAAGATATATCCTGTGGAAGATGGATATTTGAAGGCTCTCTGCAAAGGAAAAAAAGGCTGTGCCCTTTTCCCCCCCACAAGCAGAAAAACCACAACTAGCTGCCTTCTTTTGGAACTCTCTACTCTCACCACAGGATTTATTAGAGTACTCTTAAGCCCAGAAATACAAAAGCTCTGCAAGCAGGCAGGCACAGCCATAAACAGAGAGAGGCCTGTGCTGCTGTAAATCAGTTCTGTTCAACTGAAACCAATATAAAGCCATAGCTCAGCCTAAGACACATGGTCTATGCTGGGGCTTAGCAGAGACTGTCCACTGCTGGCTGTCAGGAGCTATCCTGGTCTTGTTTACTCCCATTGGCAAATTCCCATAGAAGAAACTCCAGACTCATCAGCCCTCAGCCCAGCAGAGCCTCCTTCCTTGCCCATAATTGCTGGGGCTGGGCCAGCAGCTGTTGTACAAATAACTGGAGGGGAGCTGGCCTGACCATCCGAGGATAGGGAAGGGAAGCAGCCTACCAGATAATGTCTGTAAAAGAGCTTGGAAACCACTGACACAGGCTAATTGCTTACTGCTGAGTGAAGATTCTCCTCTCTGTAGGCTCATTTGATGTAAACTTTCTAGTCATGTCCAAAACCTTACCCACAGGACAAACATTACTACATAAACTGCTTAGCCAAGTCCTGCTCAGGGTTCCTGGGAAATATTTTGGGGGAAACAAAGAAGCAAGGAGAAAGAAACAGATAACATGATCATCTTCCTCCCTGTGCTCAGCTAGAAACAAAACATCTGTCTGGCATCTGGGCTCTGCCACCCACCATTTATTCTCACTTTCAACCTAAACACAGAAGCTCAGCATTTTCATTACCTCTGGTCCTCTCAGTGAGCAAATATAGACAAAATGGCATCAGATAAGAGAGGCTGAACTGGCTGAAAATCAAAAGTGGTCATTTGTCCTACATTATTAAAATGTTTAGATTTATTTTACTTGCCTGACCTCATTTGCAAATGAGACAGCTTGTATTTTGAGATGTAATAGAGAAAACTTGTGTATATTGATAGAAAAAACCTCTACACTTACCTATAATCATTCATTCCCAATGAAATAAATGGGATAAAAGAGAGGTGTTGGCAGTCAAAAATAACAGTTGCATATTTATCCGGTATTAGCATTCAGACCTCTTCAAAAGTAGTATTTTTTCCTTCAGCTAAAACTAGCCCTGCGCAATAACCCTCATGGACAAGCAACAGACGTCTGAAATGTATCTGAGATCTTCCAGAAAAGCACATACAAGTTCAATGTAATGCTTGAAAGCTTCATAAAAACTTTTTAGATATCAGGTATCTTCCACAGAGTCAGCAGTTCTAGAACACAGCAACCAGCAAATCAAAGACATCATTCTGAAGTGTATTTTTCTTTGTGTTATTTCAAAATTGTGGAGGTACATGAGGTCTTCCATAAGACTTTATGAAAGCAGTGGGACAAACAATGAAATACTCTTCCAGTATCCTTTCTTTTCAGCATCACACATCCTGGCTTGATGCACTGACAAGTCTCATTGTTGTCATTATACACTACCACAAAAATACATGCACAGAAACAAATAATTGCAAAACTTCTGGGATGTTGGTTTTTTGAGGTTTTGGGTTGGTTTTTTTTAAATCTGGATATACATATGGATGCTTACAGTCTTCCTAAAATGGTAAGCAAATAGTGAGCTTGGGAATGTACTGATTGGACCTGAAGAGCAAAGAGAAGTTTGGCGGTAAGCCTCACCAAGGGTATGCCAAAAAACTAAAACAAGACTGAGAGAAGGAGCATAATAATAAGGCAAATCCAGCAGGTAAATGGCAAAAATGCAAGAAAGGAGAGCATGTGTACAGGGGGAATTTGCAAGGAAGGCAGAAGAAGAAAATACACTGTAAAACTAATTTACACTGAGCACAGTAGTAATAAAAAGCAAGTAAACAATTTGATTCTGGAAACATTTCACGTTTTTAGTGCTCTAAAGAAGACAAGTCACTCACCCGAGTATGCCCAGTAAGGATCCCCTGAAGCCTTTCTCCTCCGGATCTGCACAGAACTCCCATGTCTGTTCTCATGCAGAGAGCCCACATAACCTTCGGTCAGAGCTGGGAAGAAAAGAAGCAGGAATCACTAAGAAAGTGGTATTGGCTCCCTGGAGTTTACACAGTGAAGCTTAAATCTTTGCTGAGCAGAGACTACAAACTGGGTAGTGCTTAAAAGAATTTAACAGGCATGTTCGTGAAACCTCTCCCCATCCAAAGGAGAAGTCAGGAAGTCAGGACTCACCGATGCCATTATTCTGGTCTGGATGCCTGTACAACTCCAGTACTTTCCATAAGGAAATTATGATGTACACAAACAAACAATAAAAGCCTTGACATATGACCAAACTTTCTCTGTTTCGACCCAGAAGATAAGTTTACTTTGCCAGTGACTACCAAACTATGTCAGGCAAAACACCCAGTGTGCAATACCCATGACTTACAAAGTATGAAAGAGAGAGGACAGGAATGGAGAAATCTTTGCAGAAGTCCACAAGCTGGAAGGTATTAAACTCAAGTAAACCAGAAAAAGCCCACATCCTACATTCCATCCCAGGATTTTTCTTTTATACCTCCAATAATTTTAATTTTTCTTTTGTAAAGCAATTAATTGCTTCCATGAGGATGTGGGTTATTTGGGCTTTTTATGTGCACATTTTGCTAATTGCTTCTATGCACCTGACTGAACCAAAGAGGAGGTGTGTAAATTCACAAACATCAGTAGAAAGTCTGTAATAAATTCAACTACATTTCTCAGAGCACTATAATAAATGCACACAAACAAAAAACACCTTAGATCCACAGACATGGAATGTGAGGAACGAGTATGCACCAAATGGCTTTATGGAAATTGAAGTCCAACTTCTCCCAAACCACTTATTTGATCAGTAAGAAACTAGCTGAATAATTCAAATTAAAGCCTCAGAAAACCACATAAAGCACTGCTACCCATATGCAGTCACCAAGCGCTGCATTTCCTTCTATTCCCAGGCCAATTACAGCTGGGCTGGAAAGAAGCCTGCCAAAGGACTTTATTGGACATCATGCACCAGTAACTCAGAATTTGCCTTATTTCCCTTTGGAAAAGCTTCTGGGAGGTGCTGCCCCTGCAGCACAGAGGAGCACAGAGCCTGCTGTGCCCAAGGTTCTCCGTGAGTGCTGCACAGCTCTGTGGACAACCTTCCCTCTGCAATGTGGATTTCAGCAGATTTTGGAATCTGAAGTGGTAGGAAAAGTCGTGAAATTTCAGGAAACGCAGTACAGGTTTGCCCCTGCCAAATCTCTTGTGTGAGCAAAGGTACTAATTGTGCCATTTGAATGAGTTTTCCAGATTCCTTGGCAATTTTCTAAATGTTAATTCACTCCAGGCTGCGAACTAGAAACACTGAAACACATCGTGCTACCAGGATTTGTAGGCAACACGACCTCACATACACCTTGTTTTCCTCTCTAAAAATACTAAATTAAACATCTTAGTCTTTTTTTTTAATTTGCTTTTATATGTCTATGTGGTTGGGAGGCAAGAGGCACTCATTTCAACAGGAAAGAACAGGTGAGGGATGTGGACACCCAAACATTCTTGGCAAAAAACCCCAAAACCTAACAAAGATAAGAGACCATGAAAATCCCAAGGAAGGGAATGATGAAATAGCCTAGGCAGATGGCTGGAAAGGCTATTAGAAAAAAATAGCCCACTTAGTCACTTAAAAATCATATGTACTGAGAAATACACCTAAAGCCTCTCCTTGCTACAAAATGAAAGACAGCCTTCATTTCTGAAAGCTTTCTCCTGAGCATCCTCTACAGAGAAGGTAAGTAATTGTGGGATTTTTGTGGCTGAAAAAGTATGAACCCTTCAGGCAGGAGGAAGACTGGATACTGCCTCCTCCAAAGAACAAGGTGCTCCTGCAGGTATCTGCTCAGTGAGGCCTCCTGCGTGGCTTCACATGCAGAGAAAGGCACTGAGTCTAAATAATCTATATTTGTTGAAGGTACAGGGGCTCCGAGTCAATACATCTGTCACTACATCAAAACATCTTGGATTGTAAACACCTTTGTACTTCTAGCTGGAACCATCAAAAAGCCTCATGGTAACCACAGTTTGGCCATGAATCATACCACTGATTTTCAGTGTCCTCTGTGTAGAAAATTAAATTATGCAAATCCAAGACTTTATGAATGCGTAACTTTAATGTGAAATTGAGCATTTGCTTCAGTCAGCATCTTATTTATGCAATTATAGACCTGACATTCTCATGAAAATATGCTGTTTTAGTTTTCTGCATAGATACTTAATAGATTTGTGCGCTTATCTGTATTTATAAAAGGTGAAGAGACATGCTGTACACAAATGTATTTCCACCATAAAGGATGTCCCAAACCAGGAGGGAGCTCAAGTACTTTGCAAGAGAACTATGGGAAAGGACTTGCTGGTTGCTAAATAGCTTCTGTAGGACTGAAGAAGAAACAAATTGGCAAATCCTATTCTAAATAAAATCCTTCATCACTGCTAGATAGCTCAACATTAATGTCAATAATTCCCTTACAAACATGCAGCAATTCAGTAGTCATCAGCAATTTAGAGAAGACATACATTTATTGGGTAGCTGTAGAAACTCTGGGAAAAGGATGATGGGTCAGGATCTCTGGCCATGCTGTGAACTGAAAAGGTAATGGTCTGGCTCTTGCAAAAATGAGACACAACACCACCTTCCTCCCTTCCTCAGCCTGCTCACAGTACAACCAGGCATTTCTTCATGAGGCCACAAAAACACTCCAAGAAAACACAACCACTGTCGTTTGTGAACAGCTATTGTTAGCAATATCTCATACTAGTAAAGTCATCAGAAAACCAGACTCAATCTCATGGTGCTTTTGTTCTTTTGTGTTAAATGGGGCCAGTGGACTCTCATTTTCAAGAGGTGCAAGGTACAGAGCAGAGTGGCTTTTCAGATAAAAGTCTGGAAGAGCCAAAGCATTCAAATCAAGTTCTTTCAAAAAAGGAAGTGCTTCATACATCAAAACAATCTTATGTTTCAGGTAGAATCACTACTTTTTCCAGATTTGGATGTACCTTCTCACCAAAACTACCTGACAACAATAATGAAAGTTTAAGTTTTTGAGAAAATATTTAAGTTACATTAGCACCCATCACTATAGGATTCCAAAAATCTTTTTTCAGCTGGCAGACAGTTAACAGTTCCAGAACAGGGAGCAGCCAGTGGTTTTTCTGCTCCACTTCTGCAGAGCTGGATGCTAGAGAAAAGCCAGCAATTAGACAGGCTGGTCCGAAAGAGAGCAAACAGAGAAGGCTCCTCTCTTCTGGGAACCCTGCAAAAGTTGGGGAAGTGGAAATCAGGACAATAGGAGGGAGGGGCAGGAACATGCTCCAGGAAGGCTCAACATGGAGCAGTCAAATTCGAGGGGTGGAAGAGAGGCACACAGAGGGAGAGATTAAGAGAAGGCACAGCAGAAGCCCTTGCCTTGCAAGTTTTCCTCTGATCCATCATGCCAGTGCCCATGGTAGAGGAGAAACGAACACCATAACATATGGTCTGAAGCTTGCAGATACATGATTAAAGGAGAAAGGGAACGATTGCACACTCAGATACACAAGGGTGAAATTAAATCCTGAGCAAATCCCCTGACTGCTGGTGCAGTATTGGTGTCTGCTGAGCATAACACCCACACCTTGTGGGGCTGTGCTGGGCCCTGCAGACCTCCTTCTGCAAAGAGGAGAGGATCCTTCAAAGCCAACACGGAGAAATCTCTTACACACAATTTCATATCATTTTAAGCAGCACTGAACGCTACATGATTTTCGATGATGTGCTAAATGAATCAGCACAGGCCGCAGATCTGCAGACAGCAAAAGCAATGCAATGCTGGCTACACTCAGCATCCTGAGCATCTTTCCATTCACTCTGTCTCAACATATTAACTTTCCAATAAAAATTATTTGATAAGTGCCCTCAAAGGTACAATAAGGTAATTCCTGCCCGAGTACCTTACTGATATTCATGGCTCACATGAAAACACAAAATTTTATCCCCACTCTACCTTAAATATAAAGCTATTACACTATTCAGAGAGATTATACCCTCGGCATTAGCGTTTAAAAAGTATCAAGTCATCAGTTATGTAAGAAAAATCCTTTAAGAATAATCTGTTATGTCTGAATGATGGAATCATTAGTTTTAATAATAGATTAACTAGATTGTGTGTCACATTCACATTCTTTTAAGCTTTCTTTGAAGACAAGGGTTGCACCCAAATCTGTTCTCAGCTGATGCGATTAAAATGGAACAAATTCAAAGGTACACACATTGCCCACCTCATAATAATTCTGAATTGCCACTGTGGACTATAGTAGCAGATGAATCACAGTTTTATTCCTAGTCCCTAATGTGTACGAATTTCTTAACGGAGAAGTTCAACACGGAGCTACAAGCCAGCCTTTGGAGTCAGAGCCTTGACTATTGGATTCTGGAGTAGTGTCACACTATGAGAACACTTAAAGCATGGGAGCTAAAAAAAAAGATCTTGTTAGTGTGTAACAAAAAAAGCACTAAATCATAAGGAATTCTAGCAATTATTTCTGTATCAAATCAATGCCTGCAGAAAAGCAACTTTTCAAAACAAAGAAAACCATTATTTTCTTGAAGACTGCAGAGCACTGCATTTAAAAAGGGGGGAAAGCA
Source organism: Vireo altiloquus (assembly GCA_013396875.1). Lineage (NCBI taxonomy): Eukaryota > Metazoa > Chordata > Aves > Passeriformes > Vireonidae > Vireo > Vireo altiloquus. The sequence continues at coordinate 109,225 of VZRF01005025.1, read as the reverse complement.
GAGACATTACTTGAAGGGCTTTTATACCATCTCTTAAATGGAGATAAAGAGATGGTATAAATGACCCAAGACACCCATCTGAAGGCCTGAAGCTTCATGCAATCCTCACCAGAAAAAAGCAGCATCTTTATCTAGGCGTCCTCACTGTATTTTTAATTGGACTGTGCTAAAGAGAAAAAGGTAAGCTGGAGACATTGCAATGCTATTCACTGTAACACACACTGCTGAAATGAGTTCAGCCTCCTGGGAGATGTCTTAGAAAACATGTTGCCAAATGAGCCAGAAGAAAAGAAGAAAGGAGATGGGGAAAACCTGATAGATAATAAATTTATCATATTTGACAATTAAAATATTTTGCACAATTAGTACAAATAATACTTAAATTTATCTCCCTAGGCTCTTTAATAGTCAACTTCGTAAACACAACTAGGCTATTTGCCTTAAATATTTTACCACCCTCTGACAGCAAATAAATCTAGAAATACTTCAGGCACAGCTAATCCATTTTGATTGTGCATTACTTTTAAACAGACTCTTCAGACATGGATCTCCATATTTTGCAGATTATCTTGTATCTTGCCAAAGAGGGATGGAAGTTACAACAATATATGGTGGTCAGACAGAATCAACAAATTATATTCTGAATGAGACTTCATCCTTTGATAATGCTGCAGAGATTTCTTCTGATTATCAGATGAATGCCAGAATCTATTCTCCTATGAACACACAGGCAATTTTCACAGCTTTCCATTAATGAAATATGGGAGTTTAAAATGACAAGTTTCTCGCAACTGAAGTGAAATAAAGGTACCCAGATGCTACATTTACCAAGAGACAAATATCCCTTTCCCAGATGATAGTCACCCAGACAGCCCCTTAATTGTGCAAGTGGAATCATCCACAGGTCTATTCGTAAAACTGCCACAGACTTTTCACACCATCCATTCTCTGTTGTTCACGTGTCTGATAGACGGTGTGGTAACAGCACAAATCCCAAGAACAAGAACATAAATGCAGAGCACAGCAGGCCTCTACAGGATCTAACCAGCAGAATGCAATTTGAAGATGAAAAATAGTCCAAGGAACATGCTGTCAAACTGTGGGGATTAAATTAACTAGCAGAATTAAAAGCCCTTATCCCACACATGAATACAGCAGTCACTAGGTGTGACCCTTGCTAACCTGTTGTGTTTGAAGCCATGAGGTAAGTGCAGTGCAATTTTGTAATACTCCAACATATCAACACAATGCAAGTCCCAGAGCAGCAGAGCTGATGTGGACAAACAGTGGAAAAGAGATTTTCAGCACAGTCTTTTCCTTGTATTACAAGGGATGGAGTTTAAGGGTGACAAGAAAGTCTCCTCCATCAGAGCCAGACTGATGCCAAACCAGTCCTTGGGCACGCACTGTACTGGGATGCCCAGTGCCATCAGCCACCCTCCCCCAGAGCAGATGCCCTCCCAAGGAAAAGCAAACCAGTCTCTTCAGCCCTGAGCTCCCACAGCTCCTGCTCTCAGCCTGCCTGGCTTTGTAAGTGAGATGAGCAAAGCTCATTAGCAAGACAGAAAGGCAACTTCAAGTTGCATTAATGATGCTCCATTAAGGGGACTCAGAAAAAGAAGCTTGGGAGGCCAGGAAGAGACAGGTGCTGCCGGATGATTAGAAAGGGCTTGGTTTTGCATTTTCATGGCTTACACTTTGCTGGCATCAGCTGTGCAAGATGTGACATAGCTGGTGAATTTGGACCACTGATGTCAACTAGCATCACCTGCAGCACTTCGTGCTCAGAATAAGCAGTCAGCCAGATAACAAACAGTACCAACAACTTCTACCTCAAGATAAAACCACACAAAATAAACTAACTGCAACATCGCCCCTTCCAAGAGGATGGTGCCCTGCAGCAAAGCTTCTGCCAGAGAACTTGCAGAATACCCAGAGACTAAGGGTTCTCAGACTGTGGTACATGAACTCCCATCTACCCATGTGTGAGCTACAAGTAATAAAAAAAGAATCAAACAAACCAGTGTGGTATTTTTCCCCCTGAAGAAAGTGCAGAAAAAAATAGCCCAGACAACTGCACCACTCCTTCAGGAAGGAGGGGCTGCTGTTCATGTCACACTGCAACAGCTGAAGAAATAAAGCCTGAGCATCCCAGAAACACTCATCCTCCAATTCTGGGAACTGCAGACACATCAAAACCAGCTGTGTGTAAACCACTTATTCCAACAAACTGTACCCTGACACTTCCCTGCGTGCAGAAATACACTCCATTTACCTATAAGACAAAGTTTTCAAACAGACTGGTATTCAAGGCATCTAAGATGAGATACCTTAAAGAAGACTAAAGCACATTACATTCTAAAAACTAGAGTCCTTTTAGACATGTCTGATTTTGGGAGTCAGACAGAAAAATAATTGTGAGCACCTGAAAACTCTGTAAACTTGAAAACTCTTGGTCAGTGCATCCTTCAGAGTCCCTCAGACTTTGGTTAAACATCATTATCTGCATTTCTTAAAAGGAGGATACCTCATCCCTGTTCATCGTCTCTCCCCACTGCACTTCACAAGAGTCCTGTCACCTCTGAATTTTATTCACACCAATGAGTGATGCAAACACAGAAATAAAACTTCAGAGCAGAGGTTCATATGCAATGCTGACCTCCACAGAAAAGCTGATGCTCTCTCAGCCAGTACTGACAGAATCACAGCAAGTACTTGGGAGAAAACAGATAAATTCAATTCTTCAGTATCTTGGGTGGTCTGACCAGAGTGAGCCAAGGCAATGAAAACCTAGATACGGGGGCAAAATCACTGCTCACACAGCCAGCTCCAACATCTCTGCAGTGTTTCTGCAAGGAAAAGCTTTAAGCCAAACTTGGAACAAGCTGGAATCCAGAGGCAGCCCAGTATATTTGTGCAGAAGAGACTTGAGTCCCTCAGCCCAGGCACTCTGAGAAGGGGCTGCTTTAGTCTCTTCACTCATGGCATGGTTTATGTGGGAAATATATAAACCATACACGTATAATGGAGTTTGTACAATGGATTAACAAAGAGCGAGCTTTATTTCACTTCTTGCCTTATTGCAAGTACCCAAACTTTAAGGGTTTTGCAACAGAAAACACCATGGCCAGAACCACCCATCTCACTCTTATTCTCACATAATCAGGTGCTGCAGCATGCAAAAGAGCACCCTGTGAATAGCAAATAAACTTGATCTTAATAGAGTGTTTTGTACTTTCAGTGCCTTGCTTAATGCAGAATCATACCATTATCATTTCACTAAATCCAGTAGTACTCACAAAACCTCACAAACTTATGCAAAATCAGCAGTTCCACCTCTCTGCTCTAGAAATAATTTGCTTGTATCCACTGCCAGAATTTGTGGTAGTACAGCCTTATTATATTTTCAGAATGGATTCCCCTAAGTACATGAAGTATCTAGCTAAAAAAAAATTAGACTCATTTAAAGAACCATAGCAAGGACTGTGGGACACAGACCTGCTTTTGTGCATGACTTCTGTCTGTCCACTGCCATCTTTCCAGACATATTCCTGCCTCCCTGTAGGCAGCCTATAATTTAATTTCTCATCCCACCATCCCATTAAAACTCCCTTTATATTCCATCAGTAGGGACGAATTTCTATCTATACCAGGTTCTTTGCTAAACTTACACAGAGTCCCCAGAGGACAACTGTTCTTGTGCAAGAGCTTCCCCTCTGCACTCCCTGCTCTGAGAGCACATGGAGTCCTCACTCCAAGGCATCCCTTCAAACTCACCCTCCTCTAACTCCAAAGGAGCAGCACACCCAGCATTCATCCAGCAGAAAATGCAGGGCACAGTGCTGATTTCAGTCCCACGGAGAACACCAAGGCTCTTTATGAAGCCAACAGAGCTGCTCCCACTGCATGATATGAGATCAAACATGTCCCATTATCAAGTCTTCACAGACAGGGGCTCATAATCTAATAAAAATCCCTCATTCTTTATACAAAATGATTTTTTTAACCTGTGTTCTTTGGCCCATTTAACAACTTATCAACTGTGGGAAATAAAGTGAAGCCACATCAATCTCTTCCTGGTTATTTGGTTCAGGCTCTCAAATTAATACTGAAGGTGGAAAGCTCAATAAAGAACTGTTTAAGAAAAGAAAGGAGGAATGCTCTAGTCCCACTGTGAGATATCTTCCTCTCAGTTTGCAGGCAGGTCTTGACACCTGTAACTGCACAATCTCCTGGAGGAAAGACGGAAGAGCATAAATGTGCATGCTCCCCTGGACTGAGCAGAAATCACTTCAGATTTGTACCATTCTGTGCTGAAACAGATCAGTAGTGCCCAGGTAGCCAGATTTAGTGCCTCCAGCATGTGACAGCAATTCCAGAAAGATCCACAAAAATTATTTTGGGATCAAACTTAAAAGCTGAGTAGAACTAAGCAAGCAAGCATTCATTTTTATTTGTGTAAAAATGTATTTAATGTGGCTTATGATCTATGAAACAAGGTTTTTTCATCTTTTTTTTTATGCTGATAGCTTGCATTACATACAGATTTTGCAGCAAAGGGTTTAATCCACATTTATTTTCCTAAATATAAATCTAAAGTGGAAACTAACATAGAGATTTTTTTGTGCTGACTGAGCAAGTTGTTAGTCTAGAATATATGCCCCAAAAACACAACCCACCCCTCTGAGAACTCTCTCCTTTCCTTCCAAGTAAGTTGCACTGTTTAAAGGGAGAAGACACTATAAATACTACAGAGCTGATCTGTAAGATGAATCAAACTTCCATCTTGGCTTTTCAGTTCCCCATTAGTTTTTTCACCCAGGCAAGACTTTTTTCTGGAAACTTCCCAGCAGGAAGGTCTGGTGCTGTTTAGAATCCCAAACTAATACTTGGTTCGTTGGTCATTTGTCTGCAGAAAATTCAATAAAAATCTTGACATAGAACCCCATACTACTAAGAGCAAGAGCATTAAGGCCTTTGGCAGCAAGAACAAAAGAAAAAAAAAAACAACAAAAAAAACCCCAACAAAAACAAAACAAACAAACAAAAAAAAGCAGTAACAAAGCTCAGATGAAGCAAATAGACAAAAATAAACAACAGTGGTGCTCACTTTGTAATGATACAGTGGTAGTATGCAGCACAGGCTGAAAGGGCACAGGGTCACTGTTCTTTCTTTTCTTATCCAACCAACTGAATCATCTGGAGGACAAAGCTAACCCCACACTCCATAAATGTAAATGATGCTAAACCAAGAGGAGGAGAAGTGAGCAAGAATGCCTCCAAAATATTCAGCTGCCCAGCAAGCTCAGTCAAATGGGCTGATGTGAGACATTCCACTGAAGATAAATGTAAGGCAGTGGGGGAGAAATAATAATCAGTGCAGGAATGGAGTGAGAGAGTGCTGTTTAGAAAGTAGTAATGCAGAAAGACTTGAGTATTTGGGTGGATAATGAATTAGATGGAAATTAGATGCTGCAATATCACTGCAGAAAAAGACAATTGCTATCCTGGGGCACATGCACAGAGATACTGGAAGCAATAACTCAGTTTTAGACAGTTTTTGGCAAGACTGTCACTGCAGTGCACATGCAGTTTGAAGCCTATTACTCAAAAAAAGCAAAATTCATTTTTAGCAAAAAATCTAAGACCTGGGGCAGAGGAGGGAGGGACTACAGGGGATGACAATGGCATGAATCAAAGCACCTTTAAGACCAACCTTGTGCCCTCCTATTCTGTGCTGGCTGGGGCAACCTCAACCAGGGGTGCTCAGCCCTGCCTGGCCATGCCTTGGTGTGCTCATCCTCACTCTCTCCAGTCTCCAACACCTCACTCCACCCTCCCTCCTTGTTTCATACATCAATTTTCATAACAAGCTCATAAAGAGCTAGATTTTAGAGCACTCAGAAATGTTGATCTTCAGGCAAGAAGTGCTCTCACAGCACAAAAGTGAAAGAGGAGGAGATGAAGAGCTCTGTAAGGAACAAAGGGATGCTTTCACTTTGTGCCAGGCCTGGGACGAGCTCAAATGAACACATGATTTAAGCAAGGGGCAGGTCTGAGAGGAGGAACTCAGTGAACATAAGTGCTGGAAACAACACATGCTTTGCTTGAGTATCACTGAAGATCAGCTCTGGCTGAGAGCAGAGCACACAGCATCAGCAGGAAGAGGCACACAACATTCCTGACCAACCTCAGCAGGTCCCACACTGCCAGGACAACAGGAGAGAACTCAGTTCTGGCATGGGTGGAAAACAGACAAGAGCTTCCCCCAGAGTGCCTCTTCCCAGGAAGGCCCAGTCACAGAACATTGCTCCCTTCCCACTGTAGTCTCAACCACTCTGCAACTCTCCCATTTCCAGTGCTACTAATCCTACAGTCATTACAAGCACTTAAATGACTAAAAAACACAACAAAAGCACTGTGCCTTGAAATGCTGGGCAAAAGTGGTGTGCAACCTGACAAATATAATTGTTACCATAAGGATCATAAGAATCCTCTTGAAGACTTCAGTCCACCTGCAGAAAACAAGGTTGTTGATGGCTGCAGGTTTCTCACTTCCCAAGCAGATTGCTTGGCTATTTAATTACAATACAGCTTTGTACTTAGTCCCCAATTGACGCAGAAAGCCCCAGAATGGTCCTCAATACCCACAGAAAGTTTAATTACTCAAGAAAATAACTCCTCTGGGTGTGTGTTCCACAGTTGTTATTTCTGTATTTTATGCTGCTTCTTTTATGCTTTCACAAGAATATTCCATCTTCCATACAGCCGGTGTCAGTGTTGAAAAACAGATTCACCCTTTTATGCAGTACTTAAAAAGATTTCTTCATGGCCATATTCTGTGTTCTAGTTTGTCAACAAAAAGGAAATATTCATATCAAAATAGATATCCTCTCTTATTCTAAGCAATTTTAAAATACATTAAAATAAGGGAATGACTTTATTTTAGATAACAAATGCATTAAATATTGACAGCATATCAATGTTTGCTCTGTGACAACATTCCTCCTCCTGTCCATGACAGGGATCAGCAAAGCTGCATCTTACAACTACAAAGAACTTCTATCAATACGGTAAAGACTATCAAAAATTAGTTTTCCTCAAAGAAAGCTGCTCACCATTAAATATGCTTTTATTGCTATTCTTTTTTACATTCTCCATACACACCACAGTCTTTGCTAGAGAAATCAGAAGTAAGTCTATTCATAAGAAAACCTCTTGTTGTCTGTCTTTTTTTAACCCCCAATTCATATTTTGTAAACAAGAAGCTCAAAGCAATCAGTTCCAGTCAGGCTTTTCAGCTTTGGATTTAAATCCTTTCATGACTTCTGCAAAACATGCATTAAAATTTCAGGGAGGGGGAGGAAGAGAACTCTTGACATTGTAATTTTCTCTGATGAACAAACTGATATATTACAAAGAGGCATCCATATACCCAAGCTACTTGCCAACTAGCAACCAAATCCGATTTGAACACAGGGCTTGAAATAGTATTAAAAAAAAGTAACAATGATTAGAAAGTGTGGGGATTCGGAATGTCACCAGAGAGGATGGCTTTTGTTGGCATGGGGCCCTGGGGGAAACGGGCGTACCCCAGGTCTGGCAGTGGGCAAAATGAAAGAGGAGGTGACAAACAAAGAGCAGGAGTCGAGGCAAAAGTAGGATAGTTAACAGGAGATTAGGCAGAGGTTGTAATCAGTAACTGCTGGAGATGCTAAAGATGTAATCCTAGAAATTGAAGTTTGTGGTTGTTGAATTGCTAGCTTTGGAACAGTATATAAGATGTGCTTTGTACAATAAAAAGTTGGCTTTGCATGTACCCGGAGGAGTCCATGTTTCAATCACCGACAAGAAAGTATCATCTACTGTATGTGATTAGATTTAAAGCTGCAGGAATATAAAGACTGATGTAGAGCACATTTGGCAACTGATATGATCCCTCAACACAGCATACACAGACATCTTTCCTCATATGGACTGTATCCCTCTGTATACTGCACTGCTCTGATACAAAATAAAAGATACAAACATGAGGTAAGAAGTTAGTTTAAGCAGATCTGCTGAAATACCAAGAAACCGCAAGAAGCTTAGCTTCCAATTGAAATTATCCTATCAAGATGGACACTAGGACTTGCCAGGATTTTGGAAGTCTGAAACAATCACCGAATTACCCCCCCCAAAAAAAACCCAGCAAACAATCCTTATTTTCACCCCCAAGAAACACAGCATACACAGAAAAGAGGCACAGAGGCTGAAGTTTCCAAACTGAACAGCAGCAAGGGGCCAGAGCCAGCCTCAGGAACAAGGAACCAGGGACAAGACTGAGCCACAGGGAAGGTGAAGGAGATTGGTGCAATAGAGAAAACTAGTCCCAGACTCAAAGAGACAGGCTTGAAAACAAGTCATCCCAGCAGCTTTCTGAACAGACACAAGAGCAGTGAAGATCCTGCTCAGGGACAGAACCCTGGGAGCCATGTTGCAGGTGAAGGGAGCAGCAGGACCATTTCTGAGGGATGCTACACAGAAAGAACACAAAATACTCAGATACAGTCTGGTCTGGCTTGCAGACCACATTCAGGTGGCAGGTCTGACAGGTCAGCAGGCACTGCTCTCAGCAGTGCGTGCACAGAAATAAAATGTTTTCGGACAGGAACACAACAGCCTCTCCTGGCTCCAGGCAGCTGGAGCAGAAGGGCAGTGACAGGGATCCAGGACTTCAGAGCAGCTCTGCCAGGGTGCACCGGGGACAGGACAAGGAAGAGAGCACCCCAAACACAGGGCAAACCAAGCAGCAACAGAAACATCACATGGACTGGTGCACATGGGGCCAGGGACCAGTCATGACTTGCAATGGCCATTATTTTCTTATCAGGAACTCACTCTCTAAGTGTAAACACTACAGTAACAAAAAAACCCAAGGAGCAGGAGGATGCTTTTGCAATTTTTAGACACTCCACTGCAGCAGAGGGGTGTTAATGCAGAAGAACTAGGTCCTCATCTAGCTGGAAACACTCCCATTGGAGAATTTTATTTTAAATATAGATTTATTAGAGCCCATAATGCAATATGTAATCAATAAGCCTTCATTATTTTCAGTAAAATAGGTAAGGAAAGGAAGAAAGGAAAAAGGTGCTTCTCAGGTCACAATAAGGAATATATCAAGTCAGGAGGGAAGAAATTCTTGAAAGAGCTGCAAATTCTTAATTGCCACTGAGGTCTGAGGCAGCTGAGATATTCAGCAGACTCTGCATTTCTGCCCCTTAGAATTAGTAAGTGAGAAGGTGTTACACACACATTATGTCATTCACAGACAAGGGCCCTGGGTTGATGTAAGTTTATTTGTACTATACAAAAGCCAAGCGACACTCAAATTGAGGTTTAAAATAATTTTGTTTGTACTCCACTTACAGACAATGCAGAATACAGGGGGAAGAGGGGGCAAAAAATATTTTAAATTTTTTTTTTAACTTTTCATTTGAATAAATATTAGCACTTTAAGAAAAAAAAAAGTTAAAAATATATAGTGGTGCCAGAATATGCTAATAAGAAGTTGGCACTATCGGAAATTTAACTTCTTGAAAATATATTTACTTTAATTTGCTTTTTAAAGGAATGACTATGCCCTAGTAAAAATCTGCAATTTCCAGCAGCTACATTAATATTTCAACTTGGTAAATTATTCTTTTAAAAAAGTTTCTAATAAAGTAGCACTTGCTGCATGCCTTTTAATGAGATTACATTTCTATTTATGATGTTATAATATATTGTATTAAAAACAAAAGAAAGATTACTACAGAAGGAACAGAGATGTCTTTCTTCATTTTAAATTTAATTTAAAATGGAGGAAAAGGATTTTTCTTTTAAATTAGTATTTTCTTTGCAGTGTTATGAATCCCAGCTTGTGCTATTGAATGAGAGGCAGGAAAGGAAACTTTATCATTTTTATGCAATCTCAAAGAAAAGTCAAAACTAAACTTCATTAAGCCTCATATATACCTGTAAAACTTGCATCTTTACATAGTCTAAGGGTAAAGGTCCTAACCCAATGTGCAGGGTTAGGAGGGAGGGGAGGGTAACAAGCAGGTGCTCTTGCTCTGTGTTATTACAGCCACCCCTAGGGCAGGTGACAGGCAGAGCAAAGGAGCAGAAATCATCCTCAAATGAGTTGTGTCAGCCAGAGAAGAAGCAAAATATCTGCAGTGCCTGTCCATCCTTCTCACCCTTCCACCTGGAAGGTAGGAATGTCTTCCTTGCAGTGCCAACAGAGATCAACTTCCCATACCTGTTAGGTATTTACATTTTCTGATTCTGGGGAATGAGAGCAACAGGAACACATTGGAGCCTGCAATGGAAAGTCGCATTCCCTTGCTCCCACCACATCATGGGGTTCTCACAGCTGGGTAAAACTGCTCTTACACAGTCCTGCACAATGTGAGATACCACAGCATTTTGCAAAGACAGTCAGCACTGGAAAAACAGAGGTGCAGAGAAGACAAATCATTACCTGGTATCATCTGAAGGCCATTGGTCAAACCAGAATTAAAACACAGGATCAGACCTGAGTGCCAGTGGAATATTCCATCCAGGAAGTTGCACCAATTTGTCCTTCAAAGTTAAACCCAAGGTGATAAAAGAAGTTCCCAGACTGCACTAGTCAGAAGGTGCACCCAGGCATTCAACCACAGAAGAGACCCACAGAAGATGTACATGAAACAAAGGGGTTTGGGTGGCAGAGGGATAACCTTATCCTGGAGAAGCATTTCTATGTATGTATATTTGCCATATTGTGAAAGATTATGCCCTTTTTTCACTTCTATTAGGTCCCACTATAGTTTGCAGGAATCTTCTAGCCAAGACTCAAACTAAAACAAACCTTTTAGGCATTCAAAGACAAAAGTACACACTAAAATAATCACATATAGCCTGAAATGAGACTGAGGCAAAATCACTGTCTGAGTAGAAACCACACCAGACTGCAAAACCCTTTCTGAACAGCTAAGAATTCCCAGAATAAAATGAGCAAATGTGCTGAGGAATTATTTATTCACAGAAATATATTCTTGATAAAAATCATTGCTTATGATACACACCATTCCATGGAAATGACCATTAAATAGCCAGTCTTGGACAGCAGGCCACAACCACCCTTCAGATGGGACGGGGAGGGTGGAAGAAGTACAAGACAAAAAAGTATGTTCTTCAGATAGGTCTTTACTGGTCCTTGACAGTCAACAACTTTATAACAGATGTGCCTCATTCTTAGTGTGGAGAAATGAATGCTGGTAACTGTAATTGTCAGGACAAATCAATTGGAGCCATATGTCTGCAGCAGCTGACAGCATTAAAAAAAAAAAAAATCTCAAACAACACACAGACATTAGGATGTGGCAGAAAAAGGAGCTTTCCCATCATGTATAGGGCCTTTGGGAGATGCCTCTCTTTGAGATGGGTTTGAGGAAATTAGCTTATATATTTTGATTCTTTCAAATGCTTGATTCCATGTGAGACTTTGCCCTCTCTTACCTATTCCCCAGACAGCAGGTTATAATTAACAGGAGGCAAAATGCTACAAATTAATCATAGGACACATCTCATTAGGATTCTTATCTTATCGAGATTAAACTGGAAACTGTCACAACAGAAAACAGGGAAGTTTCCTAACCTTCTCCACCAGCCTGTGCTCCCAAACAAAATGTCAGGCATTTTTCCCAGTGATAAAACCCAAGGGGAATACACAACTTGCAGCAAAAATTTAACGGATAACAAAAAGGAATAAAGTGCTAGCAGCCAATTCTAACAAACTGAAGTTATGTTTTGAGAGCATTTCCTTCTACAGTGCATCTCCTGGATTTTTCCAGTAATACAAACTAGTGAGTGGTTATCAAATAGCTGTACTGTAAAACAGAGTGGTTATCAAGCAGCTGCACTGTAAAATAGGACTAGACACAGTGGAACAGATCCATGGCCCTTTTTTCGGCCACTATGCTAAACCAAAGCAGCTTAACATGCATTACAAGAAAAGGAAGTAACTAACATTGTCAAGTCAGCAGGGTCTCATGTAGGTTAAAATGTAATGCAAGATCGGTGCCATAATTATCCACACCAAGAAATTTTTTAGTTTATTGACTATACTGCAGTTCTTGAATTTATGTCCTTGGGCTTAAATCACAAAATATTATTGCAACGTGCAATATAATGCAGATATTGGTAGCTGTGCAGGAATTCTTGGTATTGCTCTGAACAGCCAAATTTCTCCAAAAAGGAGCCTTTCTTCCACCAGTACTGATGAGGAGTCCGCAAGCATATGCATTTATGAGTAAAACACAGAGAAAGCAAAAAGATCACGGTTTTCAAGGAAGAACTTATTTTCCAAAGAACTGTTGATAGCTCACAGACCTTCATCACTCCTGATCTACTGCACAGTGAGGAGGCTCCAAGAGCTCCATGTTTTCACTTTCCCTAAGCCCCTTCCCCATCCCTTCTCTACACCACAACTCTGCAAGGCTTTTCCCACTTAGGTCATCATTTCCAGCTCAGCCCTGGTCCCCTCTCTGCAGCCCAGAAGCAGCAAGACAGTGAAGCTTAGAGGACTTGAACTAGTTTTTCCCTCTTGGAGAAGGACTACCTTGTTTTCCTCAGGAGTAACAGCACAGGTAAGGCTGAGCAGGAGTGTTTGCTCCACCTCAAAACCTAAATATATAACAATGACCCAAAAGCACCAAAGTGAAATTGCCATAACATTCAGTAGATCATCTTGAAAACAACTATAAAGATTTTAAGAACAAAAATCAGCATTTTGTTCTTGACTGTTCCTTGCAAGTAGAAAGCCTGTGTTCACCTGTCCCCATGGAAGGCTGGCTACAGCCATAGGATGAGGCTTGGTTTGAATGCTCAGTGTTTTCTCAGCCTTCCAGATCTCCCCCAGGGCGACTGCAACAAAATCTACTGCAGTTTTTCACCCTGTTAAGAAGTGACACAGGGTCACAGTACTGACTGACAAAAGCTGTAAAACAGTCCTGAAACTTGGGGCACCTACAACACACATCTGCTTCAAATGTCAGCCTGATAACATGGGAGTAACAGGGCAGCGTTCTCTGGTCTGTGCTTTGCAGGAGGTCAAACCATAATTTAAATCATCCCTCTATCTTTAACTTTTAGTTATTTTGTACTCAGGCAGGCATGTGCGAATATATCATGTCTCAGTCTTGTCAGGAAAAAAAGAGGGAGGAATAATCAGAACATACTCAAAACATTTTGTGAAGATGTCACACAGATAAACATTTGGCACAGGGAAAAGACCATACTTGTATTAAGAAACTCATCCATACATCTGCTACAAGCAAATTTTCCTTTCCTTGGATGTGGAAGTTTCCATTACTTGTGGGTGGGCTTGGGTTATTTACAAAGTCATTTTTCCTCTGTGTTCTTTTGTTGAAATATGGTTTCAATGCTTTACTGCTGTATTAATCCTATTTTGTCTTTTAGATAATAAGGATATTGTTGTTACTATGTACTATGCTAATTGTTTTTGTCTAGTATTAAAAATATGTTGCACTGTCTTATTCTAATTAACTTGAGATTATTATTGAAATAATAGTTTTATTATTTTACCACTGGCATTTTACTGCCTTCGAATCTTAGTTGTACTGAAGCTATTACAACTTTGTAGCAATTGACTAACTACAATTATTCCATTATCCAGCTTCTAACATTTAATTGGGTGAGTGCAGAAAATACTTTCCTATTACAAGATCTTTGCTTTCTGATTTATTAGAATTAACCTTCAATATACAGAATCTAGACTCAGTTCATTTTCCCCTTTTCTCAAGAAATATCTGATGTGGATCACCATAAGCTTCATTTGGTTTAATTAGGACAGGGAAAATTTAAAATATATTATGAAATTTATATTAATGCCCTCCAGCACACATTATGTAAGATTTCAATAAGCAACACACTAGCTTCCTCCACAGATCAGCACACACTGCAGGGCAGGGCTGTTAAATGTCATTAGCACAAACTATTTTTTATATTGATTTTTGTTCTTCTGTTTCTCCTCTGTCCATTCGATGCGTTGCAGAGTTCAAAACACTTGGAAGCCTTAATACCTTATCCAGGCTGCATTTTTCCTGGCTTTCCAGCTACAGAAATCCATCAGGTTTCCCAGGACTGTGGAGGCACCAGCAGCAAAGCTTGGCTTAGCAGCAACTGAGAAGCGTTTGCTGCTGGTTTTACAGATCATCAGCACAGATATTCTGAGAGGCTCCAAATCAGGCCATTCCACTTGGTGTGCTCCTCCTCACAGTGGCAGACCTGTTACTCTACCAGCTGCCTTTTAACTCAGGACTAAGTGATTGGCACGTCAGGAGACAGCTCAATCTTGGGTGCCAGCCGGGTCTGGGCAGGCAGCAGCTCTTGGCTGAGGCACTGGTGCAATGAGCACCACGCACAGAAGGTGCCTAAAGAACTGCACAAATTGGCAAAGGAGAGCAGAATATCAAAACATTTGTGCAGTGACCAGTCTGAGGACATTTCTCATCCTCTGATGTGTGAATAGCTAGTTTAGAATCTGGGCACAACGTGTGCTTTTGTGGACAGTCTGGTGGCAGTGTGGGGGGGAAGGGAGAGATTTAAAACACCCAATCAGTAAGCAAACAAATAAACGAACCAGAATGACTGAAGGCTAAAGAGTGCTACACTTTCAACTCCTACACTCTCATTTCCAGCTTTTATTGGCATTAAGTTAGGTCATTAAAATTTTATCAATATATTATGTGTATGTAATGTTACTGAGATTAATGGACACAGGCAATGCTGCTCTCAAGGCAATCAGAGCTCTGTAATAGGTTATATGCTTGCTCTTCCAAAAAACTGCTCACTGGTAGGGATGCATGGATTTTTAAACAGCTCAAAGTTTAATATGTCAGAATTAAAAGTGTGATTACACTGCAGAATTAACTTTAAAAGAACAGACACCTTAACCCAGATTAGTATGCTGCTTCTGACAACTGAAATTTTGAAACCCAAGTAGTTCAGACTTCAGCATTTGCTTTAAGTCAATATGTATTGAACTCCAAGCCTCTGCTGCAGCTGATTAAGGACAAATAAAAGACATGATACAATGCTACAGGAATCTTTTTTTGTTCCTGAAGAAAGAACATTGCTCATTTTTATTAAGTCTTAAACTTTCTGTTATCTGGCTACCTAATACAAGGTATGTTTACTGCCCTTATTGCTGGTATTAAGCTTGAAGTACATAGCCTCGATTGTCATTCTGCTCATCTACTCTCATTAAAGGATGCTCTTATTTAGTACATATTCAATTATACAAGTTTTATTAGAAGCCCAGCCAAAACTCCACTGCCTTCCTTTTCCTCCTCCTCCTCCTCACTCTCCATCCTGCTGGTGTAGGTACATTCCTATGAAATATTTTTAAAATTTATTATTAGGATTTTGCATTTACCTAAGGGACACCCTGCAGCTTAATAAGTTGACATGTAAGCAGTTAACTATTAAAAGCCCCCCAGCAGCACTTGGAATTTACATTAGAGAAATGAGACATAAGGTCCTATCTCCTGGTTAGCTTCCAAATGCCACTACAAAGGAAGGGAACACCTCTAACCATGGTCAGAGAGCATAAAAGGAATCCCATGTCACACTGTAACAGGTGTCAACACAATGTATTAGCTTTTTCTCAAAAGCCTTACAGATTTCTCTCCTTTGACCACCGTACACGTTTATGGAGAAATTTTAATTCAAAACCATGGTGAGGACACTCACCATGCTACCAGAAAGACTTACTTTACACATTCTTTTATGACTACCTTAACAGCAGGAACATTCTCCTCATTCCCACAGTACTTGGTGACAGAAATGCTGAGCAGACTGTGAAATCTCATGGAGTGCTGTAAATCAAAGCTTCCTAAATAACAGACCACAAATATATAGCTCATTTTATCCAAAAGTGCCTGCACACCCCACCTGTGCTCCTCCTTATAACTCATCCACGCACACTGGTTCATGCTGAAGGAACAGGCTGATCCCATTTTCTTACAATACTTAACAGTAATGCAACTTCACACAACCATTTCCAAAACTATCTCACCACTGTCTAACTTGCCTACAACTCTGCCAACTAGCTTTTTCCGATTTCTCCTCCACTGCTGTGTCCCATTATATTAGCAGGGAAGCAGAAAAAATAGGTAGCTTTCAAGTTAAAATTCTTGCCTGGAAGATAAAATAGGATACTTCCACCCACCCCCCTGCTCAACACCCTAGCCCCATTTATGATTCACAAGCTGCATTCCCTAAAATGAATCACGTTGGATAACAAAGGTTCCCACGCTGACTCTGATAACTTGGAAGAGGTCGTCTTCCCCCTCAATGTTTTAAAAGGCTGAGTTTTAAAATAGCAGTTCTGTTTAACTTATGATTTCGTAAAGGTTCAAGAAGAGTTTAATTAGTGAATTGATTGATTGTACCAAGTAAAGAACCTAAATCCCACCATCAGCACATCATGTTTTGCAAAGTTTTTCTCTGGAAAGCATTGTGAAAATTCAGATTAAGCTTCTGAAAAGTATTTCTTCTATTTTAAGAAATTACCTCAAATATTTTGAGAAACTATCTCAAAACCCTACCCAGTGTAACAGTGATTTAAGGCAATCCACACAGGACTCTGAAATCAGCACTCAGTCATTTTATCATCAGAGTTAACTCCCAGACAATGCACGGGTACTTTTTCTCCCTTTTCTCAAGGAATGAAACCCCATTGCCTCTCACCATTCACTGTGCATCTGACATCCCAGTAGTGGAGAGGAGGTCATCAGCATCTGAAACCACAGCAAACAGCTACATAATCTTTTTCTGCCTTGTCCATCATAACCCCTAGACTCCTTATGACAAAAGAATGAGAACAGAACAGAAGCAATCAGTCAATGACAGTGCAAATGTCTCTCCCCGGTGATCATAATGACATAGTCTCTAAATCTGTTCATCACAGCATAGGTGCATTAAAAATATGCACAGATGTGTCTTTCACACCACCATGAGAAAGATACTCCCCCCATGTTTGCTACATTATGAGATGATACCAATTTGCATTTATATTTTGATTACATCTGACTGAATTCTATAATGTTCAGCAATTTGTGGTGGATAAAACCTGACACCAATCAAAAGAAGCATAAGCTTTGCCACTGACTTCAATAAGGATGTGATTTATCCTAAGTGCTCCGATAAGCAAAGCTTTAAAGAAACAGAGGACCAGACCATAGTTTTTTCTAAACTGCTCAATTTTGAAACAGAATAACCCCAAATGAATCTACAGATTTGGACCAATAAGAGCAAATTTCCCCAAACCATTGTTATACCTCAGTTAAAGTTAACTGCATTACAGTTGAATGGTATTTCAGTGCTGTGCCTTATTATGTAAATTGTCACTGACTGCAAGTGCAGCTGGGGTTCCTTCCATACCTCCAGCCCTTCTACCTTTCCATCCACCTGATTTCCCAAGCTCCTCCTCAAAAATCTTGAAGGATTTTGCATTCGATGCCAGTAGAGG
Source organism: Vireo altiloquus (assembly GCA_013396875.1). Taxonomy (NCBI): domain Eukaryota; kingdom Metazoa; phylum Chordata; class Aves; order Passeriformes; family Vireonidae; genus Vireo; species Vireo altiloquus. The sequence goes on along the minus strand of VZRF01005025.1, from coordinate 91,665 downwards.
AAACAGCAGAAGGCAACAACAGAGTTTTTCATTATTTAAATTTTGAGTCCCTGAGGACACCAGTTTAACACAGCCAGGGCAACACTGCTATCCTGTTACCTGCTTGCAACGTTCCAGGTTTACTGTAACTCATTTCAAAATGTGTTCAAAGTATACTACCCTGATACAGTATCAGGCACTGACCACCATGTAGGTCCAGCACAGTTTTGATTAGCTGCACAGATCCTTTGAGAACATGAGCCCAATGTCAGACAGAATAAGAGCACATTTGGAACATATCTATTTAACTAAACATAAAAAAAGATTAAGATGGCTATGCAGCATTTCATGTATCTTACACTTCAGTACAAAATCAGAAGGCTGACAGACTTTTTCAGGAGCAAGACCTTCAGACATACATGGGAGCTCACCTGGTATCAGTTTACTCATTCAAGAGATGAGTTGTGTTATGTGCTTCCACAAGTAACAACCTTTCAAATTCCCTCTGCTATCCCCTAAATAAAAATATTTATATGTATTTTATACATATATACATTCATACACACATAAATGAGACATTCCCTCATCTTCCTTTACTGTATTTTTCAGCAGTGCCTTTGGTAAGGGACAAAGACTAGAATGGTTTTAAGTTCTGCTTTTTTTTTTTTTCTTTTGTAACCTCCAAAGAGTTTTTCCCTATTTAGACAAACACACCCTCCAGAGGAGCACCACGCTAATTGCCCCAGCCAGTTAGATCCATTCAAGTTTAATACCTTGCAATTGCTGGTCTTATGACTGAATCCACTTGTCAGGGGGAGAGCCAAAACTGCTCCTCTCTGACAGCCCAACACATCACCTCTAAAATCCAATATATATGCCAGGTTCTGAGGCCTGAATCAATGATTGTCATCAAGAATTCATTGCCATGTTGGACTGAGCAGCTCACCTTAATGTCCAAGTCTTGTATCCCCATGAGACTCCTGCTAATTCAGGAGTCAGCAAGGTTCAGCCTTGGGTCTAATTCCTCCTGTGCCCTGTACTGCACCCACTACCTTTCTGCCCTCCCTCCCAGGTATCCCTGACCCCACTCCCACTGCTCCTCAATCTCAACCTAAACAATTCTGCAATGTTTCCTGTCCCCTTTTTCAGCTCACACATAAACATTAAATGCACTTTTGAAAGGAGCACAGGAAACCTTTTCTTATATATAAATCTAATGTTCTAATCTAATCCATTGCTTGGCCAGGTTTCAGTCCTGACTTCTGAGGTAAAAGAAAACCACGAAGATTCACATATCCTGGAGTATTTAAGAAGGTGGGAGTTAGTTAATGAGGAAGAGTTTAAAAGGCAAATACAGAAGTAGAAACTGGACATCTGCTGGCACGGCAGTGCCTAAGTAAAGGGGAAACAACTTTTCAACAGTTTGGCAACATCATAGGGAAATTATTTTCATTAATAAAAACAGAGTCAGAGATTCTGAGCAGCTTTTAGTAATGTTCATGCTGAAGTCACGGCAGCATTCTCTAAGTCACAGTGTTGATCCCATCCCTATGAAATTTTATTTGAAGACTAGGCAGAAGGGCTACCCTCGACCAGACCAAAAGCTCAGCATCTTCCCAAGAAGCCACATTGTATTCATTTATGTTACAACAGCTCCTGGGAATAGCTATTGCAATTGCTGTTACCTCCAGTGTGGATTCTTGTTCTGGAATAAAACCAATTTAAATCGGATACTGGTACAACAGCAGCAACATAAATAAATCACTACAACTGTATTGTTTCACTTCCTTGAGTGGCCTTTAAAATGATAAAAACCTTCTTGTCCTCCAGAAGACAAGAAGCTAGTGTCATTTTTTAATACACTATGTACACAGAATATTTCTGTTTAGACACTCAGACATGCAGAGAATGCCTACTTAAAAAAAGCTTCACCAGCTCAGACTCACTACACAGAACAGCTGTATTCTATTAAGTATGGAATATAAATATGTTTTTCTATTTACAAAAATACCATGTCAAACACACTCCTCTTGCAGGTAACAAACACATGGAAACCAAGGTACCTAACTGTGCTGGGACATCTGTAAAAAGCCTATCTGGAGAATAAGCTTGTTTATGAGAACAAAACCCTCACAGAATATCTCAACTAAGCTGGTGAGAAAATTAGGGCAGCAGAAAAAAAACACTGGGATTTTTTTTCCCTAAACAAATGGCTTCATATTTCAACCAAGCACAGGAAATGCCAGGGGGAATGGTCACAATCATCACTGATGTGAATGATAGGATATGTCAAGGAGAGAGAAATGTCATGTGAGAAATGTAATTAGCCACTACAGAAGGGGGCTGACACCTCCCCACCACTCCCACGCCAAAAAGCCCAAAATAAAAGTACAGCTCCTGTTCACTAATTTGCTGTTTGATATTCTTGCACGAGATATAATTATAAACACATCAACTTTTCTTGAAGCACCACAGCATTCCAGTCACTTCCAGCCCAGGTATTTACCTGAAGACATTTAATGGGAAAGGATCAACTGATCAACTGCTCCAAATTCATTTGGGTTACTCCAAAATAAATTACTTTCTTTCCTCATCAGGGTAGCTAAAAAGGCAAAATGTGTCCATAACCATGAAATTTAATGGATTCTTCCTGTGCAATAGCTTTTTAGACTTAGCTGATGTTACCCACTCATTAACATTGTCAGATCACATAAGCGTCTTTAACAGCAACAACAGAGCGACAGCTGTATTTGCTGTACTAAAACCCCTAGCCAAATTTTCTGATGTAGATTCGACAGGTTTGCAGAGAGAAATTTACCTGGCATCCTTTGCATCTGCTCTAAACTGCCTTAAGTGCACGGGACACAGTTGAATGTGACACACTCTTGTTTCCATTTCAGGGTGCAGGGTCGGCAGAGGAAGTAGGGAAAATATACAGATGCTGACCTTTCAGAGGTAAGCTGGACATGTGGGGAGAACTTTTCCCCAAGGTGCTTAGGAGGTACCCTGGAATCAAGGTTTGCACAAAAAGCAGACACGCTGCCTTGACCTTAAGCAGGAGTTGAGGCGAGACCCATTGGCAGTGCACTGCAACTCTGCATCTGATAGTTCCTTTCAAGCTCTCTAATCCCTTGCCCTAAGCCAGTTTCCAGGTAGACCCACTGAAACCTAACAGATTTAATAAAGTCATCATCTCCAGCACCACAAGAGGATTAGTTGTCCTCATCCTCTCTCTGCCTCCCTTTCCTGATATACTAAAAAAAAAGAGAGGTTTTGAGCAACCTCCTGAAGAGTGGGCAGGTGAACAAGCCCTCAAATCACCACAAAGCGCCTCCTGACTTCCTCAAGAGTGTCAGCTTTGTATAATCCACAGTGTCCCCCAGTGCTGTACAGATTTCTGTGCAGAAGATACATCTTTCCCACATCCCACTTCCCCTGGCAATACTAAACTCCACCCAAAAAGATATTCTTAAAATCTTAGAGACATGCAGAAAAGGGTCCCTTTTCACTATGCAGAAGGGGACATGTTCCACCTTCCACAAGTTTACAGTCTAAATACTTCTGAAGCAAGAGAAGTTTTATTCAGCGTTGCCCAAAAGCCATAAACAAGCCCAGGTTCTTAGATTTCCATTAAAGCAATTGAGCCATATTTTTATCCTTGAGACATCTTCTTCCTCAAGAGCAGCCCACACTGCACAAGAACACGAGACTTCTCTCATTGAGCCTTGGTCAGACACTTTCTGGATATCCCTACAGAACAAAATCCCAGTGAACTGGTTATTGCAGCATTGGTGATGCTCCACCACAGAGCAGCTCCAACTGCTGAATGCTGTAGGACTCTCAGAGCAGAACTGCTCCTGCCATGATGCACAATGAGAGCAATGAGGAAGAGGAAATCACAGCCACTTTCAAATGCATGCATTGCTACTTTCAAATTTCATGTAAGTAGGCTCCAGAAGCAAAAGGAAGAGACAATTCAGACAAAGATTGTTCTTAAAAGGTGCCTATAGTTTTCATCTCTGAAGAAAAACCTGTGTGGAAATAATCTAAAATATTCTTTAAAGGCTTCAGTGCTCATGTAGCTGGGTTTAAGGTGCCACATCAACAGTAACATCAACACAGTGCTATGCAATCCCCTTTTCCCTTTTTTAAATAAGGACCTTTGACTATTGTTTCCATAATCTTTCTCCTCCATCCCTTACTACATCTCTAAAAATGTTAGTTGATTTCTTCAAGTTTAGTTGTTTGGGGTCATATTAATTTTTAAATAATGCAGGGAAAAATGACTGTAAACAATATCCTTGTAAATACATTTGCCAAGAAACTGATTACATGCATCCATGCAACATGCATCCAGCCATAAAAACTAGTTCTTGAATGTGACCTAAGAAACTTGAAATAATACAGCAACTCTGGTTTAGTTTTGGGGGAGAGTTTGTGGTTTGTTTTAGGTTTTGGTTTTTTTTTTAATTGTATAAACCAAATTTTTCTGTTTAAGTTCTACTATGATGTCTTTTGGACAACTTGTTATTCAGTGGACATAAATGTGAGAAATTGCCTTTCGAAATGCTGCATGTTCTGACAAGACCACAGGCAAATATACAGTCCCCGAAGATTCAGGGGCCTTTGCAGTCCTATTAATTGCTAGAGGAAAGCAACCATATGGCAAGACAATAGCATGCTCTGAGTGCACAGTCGGAAATAAGTAGCTTACTGGGAACTTTTTCTAAATGACAAGGGGAAAAAAGATAGAAGCTGCTAAATCTATAGATTATTCATTAGAAATTCAGCTATAGACTAGCGCATTTCTAATTACTGAGGTTCATTAAAGAAGAGAGCTTTTTCTAGATAAACTAGAAAACTTTCATCCTTATCATTACAAGAATAATTGAAATCTTGTTTCTGTTAAAGTTTAGATGGTTTTAAATACCTTCCTTCAAAACTATAACAGCATGTAATTTAATGCTTACACAGGCGACAGAATACAAATTACATGCTTGGTACTTGACAGATGCTACACCTGCATGGTACACATGTGTACCATGGGGGCACACCTGAAGTCCACAGATTCCAAATCAGCTGGATTTGAGCCATTTACTCTGGGTGTGGGAGCCTTTGGGCTGTAGCAAGGTGTGCTTTCCTGGCACAAGTAAAAGTTCAGGCATTTTCCAAGCTCTCCCATTCCATTCATTCCTCTTCTTGCTCAAAAAACCGACTTGGGCTGGTGCAGCTGTCTGTGGGTTCAAGTGGGGAACCACACTTAAGCCAAAAAAAGTCTTCAGCAAAATAACAATTTTCTTTAATGGTTATGTTTAGTTTAGCTCATTTCATTGACTGGGGTCACTACAGGGGCCTGTAAACATCATGTGGTGCCTGAAGTGGTGCCAACACAAGGGAAGAGGAGGCAGGAGCAGAAGGAACATGCACTGCCCCCAGATCAGGAAGGTTGCAACCATGCTCTGAGCAGGTATGTGATTGACTCCTGTCTGCATTTCCTCCAGGCATTTCCTGCACGGAGAATAGCCTCCTATAGCTTTGTAGCACCAATCCAGCTGTGACAAGTTCTCAAGACAAAAGGTGACCCTCACAGAAACCACAGATGTAACTACAATCCCCAGCACATAGGTACAGACTCACCATGACGTTCCTGGATATGTGCAACAGCAGGAGCCAACAGACATGGGGATTTTATAAAGCCTTTCAACACAACTGTTTGTATTGGGACTGTACACAAGTATGGATAAATAGAGCACACTCCCCTTAATCTCAAGTTTGTCTCACAACTGCAGCATCCTCCTTGAGCTTCCCAGGCTAAGGGAACACTTTTCTGGGGTTCACAACATAGCCAGAGCTGCTAATTGAGCCTTTTCTTCACAGAAAGGCTGGCATTCAGCATGGCTGGAACAGCCACTGTAATCCATAGGAAATGAGGCACCAAAGCTCTCTATAAACCTAACAGACATCACACCTGTCTTTTGCTAAAGGCTGTCAAACAGACCCCATGGCCTCTCAAACTATCTTCCCAAATCCTCCCAGCCTTACTGTTTAGCTTTTCCACTTGATTAAATTTAAGTTTCTTGCACCAGGAACAGAGAGAACGGATTTCTCTCTTGAAGCCTATTACTGCATCTCCTCGCCACCTTCTTCAGGGTAACCAGCCTCAAGTCAAGTCCACTCAGTCACCCCACCTGTTCCCTTGAATCTCAGTGCCCCAAACCAGACAGAGAATTCCCATGAGTCTCAGGAACAGCACGAGGCAGAAGGATGACACCAGGGAACCTGCAGGCAGCACAGCCAATGTGATGTGACAGCTGTTTATCACAACAAGGAGTTTTGATTTCTGTGGAAAGTGTTCTCACAGCAATAGCATTGCTGATTCATGTTCAGCTTGTGACACGCCACAGCTCCAGAGCTTTTTCTGCAAGCCTTCTGCACAAATCCAAGTGATTGGTCTACATTTGTCTTCAAGGAATCACATCTATTTTTTTTAAAAAAGATTATTTCTGTGATGTATTTACAGTCCAGCCTAGCTTCACATCATCTGCAAGCTTAATAAGGACACTCCCTTCTGTATCATCTGAGTCATTATGAAAACAGAAATACTGAACTGAACTGGTGCCAGGACAGACCTTTTCCAAGCCATACTCAGTACATTATCCCACACACTTCTGAAAACAACCCACTGATAAGTAACCTCTCATCACTCTCGTAACCATTATCAAGCCAAGTTTGCATCCAACACCCAAGCAAGACATTGATCCACAGTAAGACACTAATGTCAAGATCTGTAAAAATTGCCTCTCCTTTATGTCCAATGGATATTAACTTACTGTAGAGCAAATCTGACATATACCTGTCGAATTACTAGCAAGACACAGCAACTGCAGTATGGGTATCTGCTGGTTATAAAGTTACACTGAAAATGCACATGAATGACAAATGGCCAAGGTAAAGCTGCTCACACAACTCTCCCAGAAGTAGCCTGGGCCACACAGGCCCTGCAGTTCTTCCTGCTGCCTATCTGCATCGAGGTGACACCTGATCAACCCTTCTACCACTGTCATTCACACAGGCAATGGCAAAGGATAGAATCAGCAAGTTTATCATGACTGCTCTGGAGTGCATGTTAGGGATCAATTTTCAAGGACAGAGATAAATTAATTATAAAAGTCTAAACACAAGGTCCAACCATCCAATCCCCCTACCTGCAGCATCACCACTGACTCCATGGGGCAGGAGAGCTTGGAGTGAACATCTGTCACACACTTGCCATTCTGCTAGTAGTTACTTTCAACACATACTTTGCAAATGTAAAAATAAAGCAACAAAAAACCAAACTAAAACAAACAAACAAACAAAAAAAAAAAAAAAAAAACAAAACAAAAACAAAAAACCCCAAAACCCGAAACCACCAAAACCATAACATTTAAAGAGGAGAAGTAGCATGGTCAAGCTGTTTTTAGGATTTTATGGCTTTCTACCATATATTATTTTCCATTTTCATAGGGAAAGTGAAGCTCTCAGGGTGTTTAATGAAGAACAGCAGTATGGTCCTGGCAAGCCTTTCCGTATTTCACCACAATAGTGCAACACGCAGATTCATGTCCTATGTTTAAGTCCAGACACACAAATACTCATTACAGGAAGCCTAAATGTCTAAATCAGAGCTGAATTGCTGGGAACTGAGATTGCTTGCCACATGCCAACAGAAAGCATGTGTTACAGTCCTAGGAACTATTCACCTGGTTGGTATTCACTCCTTCATTTCACAGTCAAAAATGAATATTTATATACAATTAAAGGAATGCAAGCAAAATAGGAAGACATAGAGACTGCAAGGGCTAGGCAATACATGACATTTTATGACTAGTAGTGAGCTACAGCTTCCTGACAGTGCCAGTGCCTCTTAACTGCTTAACTCAAAGGCAAATATTTCCCCAGGTGCCTTACCCAGGCACCATCTCTCAAATCATCTTTTGGCCTAAGTCATGCCTTTAAGACAACTGAAAAGAGGGGAAGGGTAAGATTAGCCAAGTGTTCCACCAGAGGAACAAGGAATTGTTCCACCAGAGGCAAGAAATTATCAGCAGTCGTTTTGGGCCATGCCTGCATTGCTTCATGATTCCTCCCACTTAAGAATTTCTTTCATGCTCTGCCCAACAAAACTTTTGGATGGGCATGTGGCCTTAGACCATGCTCCTTCAGAGCCCCTCCTTGGAGGATGGCTTTGCTCTGGAGCCCACAAACTGGTTTGCCCACACTTGTTACTGCACTATCTTAGACCTATTACAGCCTCTGAGACTGTTCAGTGTATTAACCTAATTTTAGGAGCCCCTTTTGAGTTGTTACTTGCAGGGAAATCACTGTGCTCTCCTGTCATCAGTGAGGTTCTTTGCTGTTCTCCCTCCTCAGTTCTCTTTTGTTTCACTGAGTTAAGCTTATCTTTTGCTTTTGTTTTCCTACAGCAGTAAAACTCCATTACGATGCTTGGCAGACAATTTAAGCTACTGTGACAATCATCTTTGTAAAGGGAATCTGCTTTCATAAACCCTTTCTACATGACTAAATATTCGTTTTTGAGCTAGAAGTAGGCAAAGATTCCACCCTCACTGCTATCAAGCTCCTGATTATAAAGCTACTTAAAAATAAAAAGAGGAGCAGCAGCTGTTTGCGGAGGATTTTTCTTTTTAAGATATCCACAATACCCTCCTCAAGAACAATTCCCCCTCAAAGACTTCTTTGTTATTTCTCCCTCATCCTGTTTCTTTTCAGAAAATGGCTAAAGCAACACAAGATCCCAATCTTCAGGGTCTTCTCCACACTCACCTCCCAGAGTGCACCATATCCCAGACTGTTCACAAACAGCTTAGAAGAGTTGCAGAGGGATTTTTTCTCCTTGTTGTGTGTTTTATATAGAAATACTACATTTGTTTTTTAATCTTCCCTTCGGGTTTAAAACCTTATTGGCTGACATTTTTTAAGTTTTTCTCTAAGGACCAAGGATTCTGTCTCTATTAACAGGCAAACAACTTGCACATGAATACAAAAAACCCAGACAGGCTTCTCATATAATCCTATATCTCCAGGAGCCAGGGGTTTCAGGGAAGCAGTACCATAGGTTTCTGATTAAATATCACAAAAATTGTAATAACCAGTACAAAGGAGTCAAACCTCAGTAGGTCATTAAGGCCTGAAACAGCCTCCTTCCTACACTTCCCTCTGTCCTGTTCATCTCCTACGAATTGCTCTAACACATGGGAAAAGCATGGTGTGGAATCATAAACACCACACCAGGAGCTTCCCAAGAGGTCATGCAACAATTCTGGCACCAAGGGTGGCCCAAACTTGTCCCCATGACTAGAAAGAAGCTGCAGCAGCAGCACTATGTAGTAAATAAAACTGAACAGAGACGCAGCAGAAAATTAGTTGGACAGAGGGGGTGCATGGAAAATAGAAGTGTGTCAGATCCCTACCGGTAGCTAACACTAGAAAAGATGGAAAGCTTTGCTCAGAGCTGCTCACAACTGGCTGCTGGCACACCAAGCCTTCCCTCAGACTGGCAGAGAGGAGCACTGAGCAGATGGATGACAGGAGAGAAGCAAAACCAACTCTGGCTTTTACTAAGCCAGAGACCTAAGGCAGTAAACAAGGATGTTCCAGTGATGAGACAAGAGGGGAAGGTTCTTTAAATTTGAGAGTCCCTCATAGCATAAGTTAGGTTACATAAGAATTAGAAAAAAACCCCACCAAAACATAACAAACAGCCAAACAGGCTAACCCTACATTAAAATTTAAAAAAAAAAAAAAAATCAAAAAACCAAAAACAAACAGAAAAAACCCAAACAAACAAACAACAACAACAAAAACAACACAACAAAAAAACCCCACACCATTAAAAATTAACACTTCATTATATGGCTGCCAAGAATTTCACATTATGGAGAAAAACCCCTAAACTGTCTACCATGAAAGATTAAATTGGCAAGGAAGAACACAGAAGGATCATCTGTTGCTCTCCAAGTAGTATTTTTCTAATTCTTTGCCACTTGTTTTCATTTTGTCAGGTTTTTTTTTCTATTAGTTATTTCATTAGTGAATAAAGCACATTCTCAAAAAATAAATCACAGCTTACAGGCCCTGACCATGACCAGAAATCCACCAGGCTCAGTCTTGCACAACCACAGAGATACTCTGGTGCCCTCTCAAGGAGCTGCTACTCTACTTTAGCAGCAAAGGTAATAGCTGAAGAGGCCAGAGGGAGAAGGCACAGAAGACCACATCATGCAGTTATATCAGTGCTCAGCTTAGGTCATCAAAGCACTGGAAAATGTAAAGACTTGAGGGACTTGCTGAAAATGTTTGGCAATATTGGCTGGGGGTTAAGACTGATGACTTAGAAAGGGCAGAGTCATGGGTCACTGAAAAAAAACCCTACAAGCTCAAAAAACTTTGATACAAACCGGTCACAGGCAATTGCCTCTGCGAAACCTTGTAATTACAGTGTAGGTTAAATTCTACTGACTAAATTTACAGAGTTGTTTTAGTACATTTTAGCAGACATCACTGGACACTGCACACTGATTACTCCAAACTTCAGTACTTTGTATGTTTCTACATGTTTATTTAGCTGTTCTGTCTCCCTTGAGTGAATATTATCCTGTCTTAAAGGTTTGATGTAAAATCAAACAGCACATTCTTTAGCAAGGCTTTGCTCTTCCTTTTAAGATTGCTAAGTCTCAAAAAGACATTTCAAAACACAAATATACCAGGGCATCTAAACAGAACTGACCTTACTTGGACATAAGTTCTCCACACATCTGCCATCTCTTCCTCAGATCTTTTTAAATTGCACCTACTGGGTAATAAACTATGCTCTCCCACAAAGGCACTGCTGCTTCATCCCCCAGGTTGGGGAGAGGATCAACCACGAGCTGCACAAAGACTCTCTGCTGAGTGCATCCTATGTAATCGCTCCAGCAAACACTTGGCTTCTTCAAACAAAAATTTATGTTTAATGTTAAATTTATGTTTAAATTCCCTTCAAAAGCTCCCCTCAGTCCCATGGGTTCCTGGGCTAATTTAACCAGGAGCACAGAGCACTTGCATTCAGTGGCACAAACCTCCTAAAGCTGTTGGCTCAGGGAGAAATTAGAAACTAGAAGCAGCCTTGCCCTCAGAGCTGGCTGTGCCACAGACTGTGCAAAGCCTTCTGTCTGAAGTGCCATGTTTAGCTCAGGATCTTGCCTGGTGCACAAGCTGAATCTTCACCTCAAAGGTGCCCCAGGCTGCTCAGCAAGCAGCTTTCCCCCTCCTTAGAGGGGAAAAAAAAGCCAACCTCCAAAGCACTGAGACAAAGCACAAACCCAGGTACTTTCTGCCATCAGATAGAGGTCTCTCAAAATAGCAAGGCACGAATTAAAAAAGGCAAAGCAGCAAACCTGGGAGCTTCAGAACTCACTGCTGCTCTAGAAAGGTGTTTCTGATGCACCAAACTATCAAATGGTGATGCAAAGCTAGGACTAAACTGAGCTGCAGTGTGAAATACCCTGGTTTTGCTCTGTATCACTAGACTGTTCATAGCCCCATTCCCACACTGACATGAATTTGAGGCAACAACAGCTTTGAGGCTTTTACCAGAGATGGGAAAGTTAAGCTTTCTTATTTGCAGAGCCATTTTATCAATTAATTTGTGAGATTATATAATATACTGCTGAATATTAATATACCTCAAAACTGTTTCTGTAATGCTGTCATCTGTTGTAGGAGAGTGCTAAAGATATTCTAAACCGGTCTCAGTGAACTGTTCTTAAAAATTACTAGTAAAACTGTGCAGAACAAGTTTTCCTAAAAGCATTGACCTAAAAATTCTTCAGACTTCCGTTAATCCAAAAAAAAAAAAAGGTTTTTCTTTTTAATTCAAATTATGCAGCTCTACCAGCTGATTCTAAGCTGCTCCACCTTTAGAGACGCTCACAAGTTCTTGATTTTTGTCAGGTTATTAAAAGTTCTCCTTTTAAATTAACTCGTTAAGGTCAAGCAACTGTACTAGAGATCTAGAAAAAGAGCTGAAAACAGGAATCCAATGCTTACCACTTCCATAGGGAAGCCCTCCTGATTATCCTCTGAAGAAACTACCATGGTTTATCAACACATAATTGACTACTTATTGGAGAGTCTTGCTTCTTAATGGGTTTGAATGTTCCAGGTTACCCTTCTGGAGGATGGTCAGAAGAGAAAAAAGACAAAATCCCCACTCTTTGACCATGGCAGCTGCTCCAGCTCCATACAAGTGTGTTATTGGAATTCTGACTTTGACTGAAGGTGAGGTTTAACTTGGAACTGGGGAATAATTAGATTTAAAAGAAAATGCTTCGTTAAGCTGGAAAAGACAGTGTTTCAAAACTTGCCAACTCTGATCTCTCTTTCAGCTTTAACAAATCTACAAAATTAGATACTTGTTTTGAGAAGAGTTTTTGTTGTGTCCTTTTTTCCCCACCCACATCTCAGCAGAACAATTCAGGTTCTGCTGTTAGGTTCAGCCAAGATAAATAACTGGTCTTCAGGAGAAAAGGTTTCATCAGGTCTTTTTTATATTAAAGGAGATATACACACTGTAGCAGCACCTTCCTTCAGTGAGTGATGAGATTGAGCCACTGATTCCAATTCCATGATATGCAATAAGAGTAATATTCCTACTGGTATGTTTTATTGCTTCCTGCAGCATTGCTAGCAAGGTGATTGCCAGACTTGTGTGTTCATGGAGATCTGTGCTTAATTGCTGAAAAAAGTCTATATTGCTTACCATTAATGGCAAGATTTAGTAAGCAGTAAAATAATGGGTTTCAGTTCTGAAAGTCCAAGACTAGAGAGGAAAATATCAGAAGGCTCTACCCTATCATTCAATGAAGAATAATTGTGATTGGCAACACAGACAAGTAATCTTACATAACCAAGATGTTTTCCAAGACATGCATCCCTTGGCAGTGTGCTCTGCCATGCACTCTCTCTCATCAGGTTTCTCAGAGTTCTATGAAGGAATAACGTAAAACAAAATCCCACACACATGAGAACTTTGCTCTGTTACTTCTTCCTCAGAAGCCTTTTCATTCACTCTAAGTTATCAGTTCACCTCAACAGCCAGAGGTGGTTGCTTGACAAGAGACTGACATTTAAACACACCTACATACCGGAACACAGAGCAGTAACATTAATTAATTATTACTTTCACATCAGCTGTGAATATAAAAAAACAAAAAAAAAAGAGTAGCCACTCCTTTTTCATTTAGTTGCTTTTATTTCCTCTTGCCACTTTTACTTCAGAAAGAACGGGGTTATAGCAAAGAAATCAATGGCTGAAATAGCATATGACTCTGTACAGGTTGATCTATCATTTCAGAGATGCCAAGTAATGAAAAAAGCAATATAATTTAAATTATCATATATGGTCCATCCTAATTTTCATGTTCTTAAAAACAAGTACTTGGAGTGTATTGGAGCATTTCAATCTTATGGGGGTTTTGCATTAGCACTTCCCTGCTCTTCCAGTCTTGTGCAGAGGTTAAGGACAGCCTCAAAGTTATAGGTGACTCTTGTAGCATAAGCTTAGATCCAAAATAGTCTTTTTCAGTACAAAAAAAAACCCCCTACTCCTCCCTCCAAGAATTGAAAAAAAAACCAAAATATAGTTTTAAGGAACAGAAATTGTGCATGAACTTAAATTTGGGTAAGCAATTACAACATTCACCTGCAGGTTGAAACCTCCTTTCCGGCAGATCTGGATCTCCTACTCACCAGATGTCCTTATACTACAGAGCTACAGGATATTCTAAGGGCAGCCCCACATCAAAGCTACTCATTCTGCCTAACAACTACTTTCAAAAGCATGTGCTGGAGCTCCTGTTCTCCCACTAGCAGTAAACTGTACTAGGCACCAGCATACGGAGATATTCTTGTTTGCTCACTTGTTCTCAAATAATATATACCAAATATTTGCATAAAATATTTAAATATTCATTGGATCAGAAAAAGGCTCAATTGTCTAGTGCTTGGAGAATTTGCCATGGGCAGAAAAATGGGAAGAGGAAAGAATTCAATTTCCAGATTTGCTAAAATGAGTATTTAAATTAAGCAGAATAGAAGAGCTTCAGTGGAAGTTAACTAACAAAAGACCTAACCTGCAAGGGCAGAAAACATATTTGACAGGCTTGAAATATTTCATGTCCCTGGAACATGACTGCATCAATCTGTGGATATGCTGACTGTTGCCACCTTCTTCCAGATATACTGACTACTTCATTCCAGTAAGTAAATTAAAACACAAACAACAGACAAGTGTCAAAATACAAAACACATCTTGTCCCTCCAACATAAAGTGACCTGGAAATCATGCATAACACAGATGGAAATTGTGCCAAATCATCACAACCAGTGAAGCCCTGCTGATGCTAAAATGCTATTCCATGCAGTCTTCCCACAGTCAGATTAGAGAGCACACATCTTAACAAGGGTGCTACAATGACAACACAGAGGAAATAAGAGCTGAGTGAAAGGGTGAGTTTTAGTGCCCAAACTGATTTGCAGTGCCCTCTTCTATAAGTGAGGAAACACCCTTCAAATTTCCCAATTTTGACAGGCATAAAAAGAGAGCAAGGACAAAGAGAACAAGAAAGATGACAAGACAAATGGTGAAGTATTTTGGAAAAGAGAGCTAAATTATTTGACTAGTCATATGGGGCAAGTGGGAAACTTCCTTGGGGAAGGAGGAGAGGAAATATACATCACTCTTCAAAATAAGGCCAAAGTTGCATTCGCTTTTCACATCATTCACTGCACTAACTCCCAGGAGCTACGAGGCTGCTGAATGATGGAGCAGAACTGATCCCGTGGACAATACTTGTGGGTTCTAGAATTGCATTAGTGTTCAGGCTCTTTATCATCTCTCCATCAGCAGAGCCATGTTCAGGACACACTTCCCATCCCCTGCTGCTGGAATGTACATCTCCTGACTCAAATCAGTGGGAGCAGTTGCTCTTCCTGCTCCAGTTACTCACAATCTCCCAAAGGAACACAGGAGAAGCCCTGCTGGAAGAGGTCACTGGCACTGCAGACATGAGGGTGGATTTTCCTTTGCTAAGAGACAGCAAGTCCTCAATCCAGGGACATATTTAGAGGAAAACCAGAGATGTACAAAATCTGGCAGAAGGCAAGTTTAGTATCTCTTTCAGTCTCCAAATCCTTGTTATTCTATCAGGAGAATGCATTCATTAATGTTGCATTGAACAATCACTGGTGCCCCAAGGAAGACTTTGAAAAAAAATTCTATTTAAAGACAAGCCTGTTAATGTGTCATCTACAACAAGCCTCTCTTACTCCTGGGAAATTTGCATGAAAACAGGATTGTTATTTCTCTGACATTCTTGTATTCCTACTGTTTATTCTCACTGGAAGAGGCATGTTACCTACTCTGCCATCCCTGAATAACCAGGATCCCGAAAAGAAAAAAAAAAAATTAAAGGTAGTTTTAAATGCAACCTCACTGCAGTCTCAGCTCACCTTCTTGAAATCCCTGTTTTAGCAGCAGGGAAGCTCACATGCCAAAGGAAACAGATGCTATAAAAAACAAAGAAACATAAATAAATAACATTTTGTCACCATTAGTGAAGGTTTGTGATTATGTGAGTATTCAATAGGAGCAAATAAATTCCAACAAGAAAAAAGTACCAACGCAAAATAGAAATGACAAAATTGAACAGAAGAGGCAGATCAAAGCACTGGAACAGGCTGCCCAGAGAGAAGTTGTGTAGTCTTCTCTGGATATGCAAAATCCTGGATGAGATCCCCTGTAATCTGCTCTAGGTAGACCTGCTTTAGCAGAGGGTTTGGGCTAAATCATCTCCAGAGGTCCCCCCCAACCCCAAATCATTCTGTGATTGAGTCAGCTCAAACAAAAAGAAACTGTGATTTTAAGTTATTATTTCCCAAGTACATGATTTTTTACAACTGTGTGTTGCCACGCCTAACTAAAGTCCTCCTCTTCAAGGAGGTAAAAGTAGAAAACACCATGAGGATTTAAAGGCAGTTAGGTTACAAGGACAGTGACAATTTACTCAATGGTTCAACATTACTGGGAAGCTTCCATGCTTTTTTCATTGCATTCCTCATTTTCACTGTTATACATAAATTTCTCTGCATTTTCGAAGACATATATTCACAACAAAAATGTTCATAGAAGGGTTTATAGTTTAAGACTCCATTTGAAACAGATTGATCTGCAGCATCAGTGCAGCTGCTGCATATGAAGCATCGCATTCTCAAAATCCTTTATGACATTTCTCTTTAGACATGAATCAGCAGACTAACAGATGTCTCATTCACACCATGTTTGAGTTTCAGCTTTACTGATGAAATTAATTTAGGGCCAAATTGTATCTTGAGTCACACACAGAACTCTTGGTGACTTGTGTATGAGCCAAGTATATGCATGGGAGAAGGGAAATTTTACCTTAATTTTAATTCCATTTTTGTAACAGATTGCTAATTTAAGGAGACATTGTGACATCCCTTACTTGTGTTGCACATTACCTTACATCACAAATAATCCCACTGAAGACAGCAACATTTCTGGAGTTCCATATACTCCTAGGAGGGTCAAGATCTCACAACCTGCCTGTTCCTAGTGCAGACTGACTCAGAATCTTAAGAGGTGCCAGGATGCAGCTTTCTGAGCTTTTTCTCTCTGTACAACCACGTGTGCTGTCCTGGCAGGACCTGCTGTGTTGTTGCTGAGTTTTGTCACGCAGTGCTTGGCACAGGCAGCAGTTGTCAGAAAAGGAGATGAGGAAGCAGCAGGGAAGTCTGCTCTTCCCCACAGGTTGTTCAGAATCTTCTGCAGGCAGATCCAAGCTTGCCTGGACCAGAGCCTGTGCAGCCAAAGTGGATTTCCTCACTTTAGCCAATAATCCACTATGTTAACTCACAGTAGCCACAGCTACCTGTTAGAGCTCAGAGCACAGCCACAGCTGCCAGAAGCAGAGCCTGAGTTCATATTTTTCTGCAAACACACCCCCAATTCCTGACTGAGGCAATTTTGAAAAACAGTGCTGTTCCATGAGAAGCAAGCCATTGTACTGAGGGTCCTTCTAATCTCCCAGTTTTCTCAAAGGAATGTCTGAACCATGCCCTGAACAGATATTCCGGTAATTTTTTTTTTTAGAAGTTAAAATCAGTGTGTTATAGCACTGGTGTAACATCCAGTCTAACATTCACTCATTCCTTTCACCTCAAATACCTTCTGTAACTTGGAGAAGCAACTTCTGTGCTAGTGACATGATGTTAAAAAAAACCAAGCTACTCTTGGCAGAATATTCGCAGATTTTCACTCGCATGACTTCAGTCTCCAATCACATTCTGCTCCACACTGCTCCAGGAACTCACCCACATTTTTAAGTCCCATACTGTCTCTAGCAGTGACTGATAATTGATTTGGAATCATGTTACGTTTCTTTTATTTTTATTTATGAAACTTCTGACTTCACCGTTAACTCTAAGGACCCAGACATACAAGCCTCACATGTTCCAACAAAGTGAAAACAAGATTCCTTAACAAGGAGGATGTAACAAGAGCTGAGAACAACTTCCTACTTGAAAAATAACCACCTGGAGGGCAGTTGGCTGTAACCACTGATAGGGCTAAAGATAGCCAGTAGTTAAAGCGTGAGGTCAGTGAACTCCATGCATTCAGCATCCGAAGTCTGTAGCTTTCTCAGGAATATCAATGGGTTTCTTCAGTTAAGCCTGTCAAGCAAACATTGTTTATATACTTTCACAGTCGGTCTACTCTTCCCATTTAGTTATGGCCAGTATTTACTCAGTCACGAGATAACCATCCCCTGTTCTGATAAACTAGATAAAAACCTGTACCAAAAACCTGATACTGATATTAGCAACTGATATTAGCAGAGTGTGATTCTCCCTTCATTTATCCAGCAGCTTAGACTGGTTCACTAGCATTTCTCTGGCTACTTTCAGTTACTCTCCCCAGCTGCAGAGACCACTGAGCCATATTACTGCTCCCTTTTCCATAATATTCTGAGGCTGAATTGAACTATGACTTTAAAATAAATAGCAAAGAAACAACGGCTCCTTGAATTTGTCGCTGGAATATCTGTTTCACTAGCAGACCCATTTCTGCTATGATTACATAGTTAAAGATGCAGAACATATTGTACAGCTTTCACCTTCCAGTTACTTGTGATAAGCTACTTCTGTAAGCATATGGTTTTCAGCATTTTAGAAAAGTCTTCTTGATGGTTCATTGCAAGATGTGAGTCTCTGCTTTAGAAGCCTGTAAGCTGAACCACTGCAGTGTGAAATTCAAAATTTCAGACGGGAGGAAGAAAAATATACAAGAAATCCCAGGAACAAAAAGTTTAAACAGGCTAGCACAAAAACTGCTACAGACTCTCACATGTGTCCAGTTTTCCTGCTGTTTTTGTTGTATCCCTTCTACCCCAAAATGCCTTTCGTGTATTGTAACTTTCACTTACGTTTCATATCTTATTTCTCATTACATTTTGAATTGTTACATTTATATTTAAAATCAGTCTCAAATATGTCCAACACATATTAATGACCTCTAAATAATTTAGGAGGCATTCAGAGCATAAGGTGAACCTCTACCAGATACTCCAAAGCTATTTGATAGGAGGTAAAGACTTTGCATGGTCTTAGCAGGTACTATCTTAATGTCTTCTTTTCCTCGGCCTGTGTTAATTCCTAAGCGGGACAAGAGTTGTCTTTGGTTTCTGTACTTTTAAATACCCTGAAATAGCTTTCATTTAATTTTGAACAAAAGGAGATGAGAGTATTGCTGTTTTCTCAGCAGCACCTGGGCAGGTTCAAAGACACAACATCCAAGCTAGTAGCTGGTACCACAGATCTGTAACTTGCTTGGACCTCTCAACACCTCAGACATTATGCACATCACAGAAATGACAAGTACATATCTGCATAAAAAATACATGGAGTTGCATGCATATAATATGCCTAGATAAAACAGAACCCTTTTGAGTTTTCACACTGAAGCCTGAGCCCTGTCCAGATTACTGAAAAAAAATTCCTTTTTCAGAACTTCAACAGTAGCAAAGAAACTATTTCAGATTTTAGCCATTTTTAAGAATGCCACAAGCAAACAAATGAATAAATTAGGGAAAATATTAGCAAGTGATCTATCTGAAACACAACTCCTCACATAAGCTGCACCAAACCTCCATCAAAGCCCATTCTACCAAGAATGAGTAGCATCCCAAATACACTGTTTAGGGTTTAGCACACTTAGGGCTAAAACCTCCTGCTTGGGTGGAAGGGAGCTGCAATCAGAGAGCAAAGAGCTCTGAGTCCTAAGCACAGCCCTGTCCAGGGCACAAGTAGCTCAGTACAACACAACTGTGTAAGTTGTGCAGCATCAAAGTTTTGCCATGTTAGGTTTGTTATCAACAAACAACTTTTCTCACCTATTTTTAAACTGACTCTCCCCAATAATTGCTGTTCATTACTGCTGATTTCTAGCACAGAAGTTTGATCCTTATCATCAGCAAGGGAGCAGAGTTGACTGGAAGATGGCTTTCTCTCAAAATACCTCAGTATTGCTGCTGCAGAGGAGGAAACAAGCAGCCATGAGGGCAGAGAGCTGGGAAATCCCCCACGTAAGAAGCCAGGCCACATGCTACAAGATCTGCTCAAAGATCACAAGCATAACTTTATGGCCAGAGTGAGAGCTAGCAGGTTGGCTTGTATTTAATAAATATTTGAGACACAGCTTTGGTTCTTGACATTGTTCCATAAGCATAAAACCCAAGAGTTTATAAAAAGACACTGGGATTTCTAGCCACACTGCTTCCCCAAGCCAACAGCAGGGAACATGTCCCCATCTTCAAATGTATCCATAATGCATGAAAAGCTGTAAAAGCCAGAATAGACGTTGCTGCGTTACAAGCTCTGAGCTATAACACACCAGATTTGTCTGTGGAGTTCCATACATATCCTGTAAACTGTTTTAAAATGTGCACAATAAAAGTTAAGTTTTCATTTACAGTTTAATTTTGTCAACAAACCATGATTTAGGATGCCTACCTGTCAAGCACTACACTACTCCCTTTCAAATATTACAGGAACTAAAATACAAGCTTCTAATTAACTTTGTCATATGAATAAGAGTTGTTCTAAAACTTCTCCCTTCAAAGCACTGAGATTTAAAGTAATAAATATTCTTTCAGAAGTAGGCCAGTTTGAATTTAATATGCACCAAATAAATATTCCCTCAATTAGATGTGAGCAAGTAAAAAGCTTTATGTTATGGCTTATAGCAATTTCAGATAAAGAGCTTGTGTGATGGACTGAATCCAGCTACAAAATGATTGCAGTAGCGCAACATATTTTTAGCACAGGATAGCACTCATCTCAAAAATAATTCTGAGAATTTTTGTGATTTTCAGATCACTCTGTTTTTAACGGGGCCACCACGTCTAATAAATTTCAAAAATTACTCCTAAAAAATTAATAAGGAAAATTAAGGATCCTTGTAATGAGTCATGTAACTACTTATTTGGCAGAAATACACTCTTTTCCTCTTTGTGCAGGAACAAGCATCCAAGTTGTACCAAAGAGAAAAAAATAATAAAATTATCCATTCCTGTGATAAAACTTCTACATTATCACTACTTTAACAAAATTATCACTTCCAAACAAAATTTCTGGTCAATAGTTTGACTGAAATCTATGTCTATCTTCACAACTAGTGAACTGTTTTTACTAGTGCGGAACAGCATCACTACTACCCTTTCTTATACTAAAAAGTTCAAGTTTAAACAATATTTATGAAACAACCTAAAAAAAAAGTGTATAATCCACAACTGAATCTCAGACTTTTCACATGTCACTCACCATAAAACTCCCTTCTGTGATGACATCTCAGAGTTAAACACTGAATACAGACACCATTTGGACTAAGCTTGCTCTTAACAAGCATTATCAGCTATTTTTTCTCTGGAGTGCTTTGGCCCTGTAAATAAGAAAGCACTTGTTCAAGGGGTTACACACCCCTGTTTTACATATACCCCAAAATCAGCAAAACTGCAGTCATTTAGGGCAGCTGCAAGTATTGATACAAAGCATGGCTAGATTTGGCAGGCTGTGCTGCAAGCCACTGATTAAGCAATGGTTCCACTAAGCCTTCTCAATAAATCCATAGGCATTGCCAAAAATTGGATCTTTGTTGAAAAAGCGTCTACATCAGGAGAAAAGCAGTGGCAGAATCCTCCAAAGGTCAGTTATGGTCTTTTCTAGAACAGGGAATTTTCAAGAGAACAGTGACTACTTCAAGCCATAAAGGTCAATATTCAGCTTGCTGACTTCAGCAACGATACACTCATTTTTACACAGAGGAGATCAGGCATCCTCAGCCAATACACCCTCTGACAGACAGTTGCTGCAGGGAGGAACTGGGCAGCTATTCCCAGACAATACTTTAACTGCTGTGGGAGACACAAAACATCTGGACAGACTTGACTGATCAAAAAAACAGGAGAAAACACACTGTACCTCTTTTTTTTCCTTTATTATTCTCCAAGATCTGTTATTCTGGTTCAGATCACCTTCTCTCTGCAAGAGCTGGTACCAGTTCTGCACATTGGGAATATGGCACAATATTCCCAATATTAATTGGGAGACAATATATGAATGACATATATGAATATGGAGACAATGCAACTTTCAATGGGGTATCCACAAATATGCACTGCTAACTGCCAAGGCAACCTTTCATTCTTATCTTGGTTCTGCTTCCAAAACAATCACATGAGGACTGAAAGATAACTTGTGCTCTACTCTCTGACGTATGATATCAAATGAGTCCTAATACTCTGTGTTTCCCCCAAAACAGCTCAGAGAGAATCAGTGTTATGTAAACTGGGGGGGAGAGGGAGGGGGTAAACACACCACACACCAACCAAAATAATATGACTACAAGTTTACCCGCAATAAACTCAGAAATAACATCATTTAGTACTTTCAGTCCTTATTACAACCGGGAAGGGGTTTGTAATTTTCAGAGACTGCATACCCCTGTACTCGTCTCTTGAAGCAGATGCTGTGATCCTGGACAGTGGGGGCTATTATCAAAGTCACCTCATATTTACAGAGGTAACACACAGTTACCAACATGGTCCCTTACTTCTAAAATTCTGAATTTATTCCTTCTGCAGTATCTTCCCAAATTCCCAGTTAATGCTATTTTTCAAACAGGAAGAAACTTTGTGGCACAGCATCTAGTGCTGGGTTTGAACATGTCAGTGGAAGCTGAAGTGAAAACGACAAGTGGCTTCGGCGTAACTTTATACCTTGTGGGTAGAGGCAGAAGATGAATTTCAGTCCCTTCACAGTCTTTTGTTCTGGGGGATCATTGCCTGTTATTAGCCTTCATCAAGAAATTCAGCTTTGTCTCATTTACTCTTGAATGATTTAAAATTCATCTTATAAATGGAGTATAGTCTGCTGTGATTCAGAGCTGCAAGTCTACATCTATGACAGTAAGAAAGATATGACACAAAGTTCAATCTTAGGCCTGCTCATAGCTTCACTTTTCGTAAATTATTTACCATCTGTTCACAGTACTGTCTATTTAGACGAAGATGATTCAGCCATCCATGCCAGCAGTTACAAGTGGAGATGTACCAAGAAGTCAGACTGATTTCCACTTCAAGTATTATTGCTTTGTGGGTGCTCCCAGCAAATATAGATGCCAAGCATTTTCCAAACACTTTCCTGAACCTTGATTCAGGGAACAGTCAGCAATTTGTCTGTCAGCTCTGTTCATTGAGCAGCATGGCACACACAGGATAGAGACCTGTGCAGACGAAAGCAAGAAGGTCAAATTAACACATAGGAGGAGTCACAGAGAAGGTGGCACAAAGATGCATCATGAAATATCTGACAAGCAAGGAGCACAGCAGAAGTGACAAAGGACCTCAGCAAACCCAGCAAGTAATGCTAAACAGAGAGGGTCACAGCTGTGTATAGCTTTCAAGACTGACAAAAAGTATCCATCAGATACAATAACTGGATGTGAAGTTTACAGGGGATTTCTAGAAAGGAAGTTCACGGACAGGAGGGTTAGTACGTGTTTGGGCTGGGCCAACATGAGTAATGACTAGGACTGAGAAGACAGATTTACTTAATATATATTAATCAGAACAGGTTAGCAGAGAAATGCCTGAAAAAGAAAACACCCCGGAGAGATGGAGAAAATTCAGAATAATTTCTCTGGTGTGGTCCTGAGCCATATGAGATGCTGAGGTTTCTGTAACACTCTACTTGCTCTGAGAAGATTTTTGTAAGGCATTGTTACAGAAACAAGCCAATATGCAAGATTGAAAAGCAGAAGTTTAGCAGTGAAGAGACACTTTTACAAATCATCTACACAGAGATGGTAGCCTCAGCTACCATTGATTCAGTTGTGAATTGAAGAAATTGACTGAAGGTCAAGGTGAAGAGCAAAGGGGACAAGAACAAAGCCATAAAAAACAACCTCTTCCCTCCCCAAATCACTGGGGAAAGCAGAAATTGAAAATACAACATCTCATAGAAAAGAAGTGTGAAGGACCAAATACTCGGCCATTTAAAATGAGCCTATTACAATTTTTATTACAACTGTCAATGGCAACAGCTGTCCTTTCTGTCCTCAAAAAAATCCCCAAACCAAATACAGCCTGAACAGCTGAGCTCTTCCCAATCAGAACACCTCCTGGAGGCAACTCCACAGCTTTAGAATGTGGCATCTCCCCTCCCTTTGCCTAGTTATAGTATGTTATTACTAATCCCACTATTACTAATCCCATGTAGAGAGCACAACAACAGCAGCTCAGAGGCTGATATAAGGAGATAACACACATCCCCTCAAACACAGCATCATTTTCTCAGGGATTTGTGGTTGTTTACTGGTATCCTCATGCTGCTCAGGAGATGGCTACATCTGCTGGGTACTCAGATCTGACCTCTGTGCTGAAGTCTGTCTATCGATTGTTGCAAGCTTTTACATTTAAATAAACATGGTGTAGAAGTGTTCTTCCATCTAATTACTGGGCAGAGACAGAGAATAATGCTGAACAAAAGCACATTATCCTGTCCACACAGGATGGCAGTTGTCACCACCACTCCAGGTTTTCTACAGATAACAAATTGTACTAATGCAAGGAATCAACAAACTGGCCTCTTACAGGCCTCGTAAATTCCTACTGCCAAATGGAAATACACACACACACACTCCCTCTCTCAAAATACCAACAAAAAAGTGTATTGGGAACCTACAGGCACAAAAAAAGAAAGACAAGCTGCAAAATTATAATTGCATAGAAAAATAGGACATGATTAACTGCTGCATATTCTAAATTCCTTTGGGACATAGAAATAAAACCAATGAGATACATATACAAGAACAAGGGATTCTACCATGGCAGAGAACAATAAACTCCCCATCAGCAAAAAATTAAGCTCACATTTTAACAATTCTGCCAGAAATAAAGTACAAAGACTATTCCTTCCTCGTAATAAAAAAAAACAAGCAAACAAAAAAGTTGAAAGAGACAGTGAAAGTACAGATGCTGAAGAAAATTCTTAGAGCAGCCTGCCATGGGCAAGAAACAAGTGCCCACATAAACAGAAAAGGCCAGTAAAAACGTGTATATTGACAGTACTTCCTGAATCAGGGAAAATTATGCCTGAGTTAGTGGCCTGCTGCCACCCAGATCCCATCAACTGAACAGCAGAAAAGGAAGCTGGCTTGATATGAGATGCTGTTCTCATTTATGAAATGCTGCTATCAGTACCAAAGTTAATAAAAATGAGCTATGGATGATGAGATTCAATTTTGCTTATGTGGAACCCAAGCTGTGCCAAGTTCATTCTAATGTACAGATTAAGATATTTCCTGTCTCCATCAGCACAAAATTCAGAAACTGCATGTCCAATATGGGCAAAAAACACATGGAACTATGTAGCTTCTCCTGTGCATACCATCAAGATGCTCCAAGGTAACCCACCAGGGCTTTAGGGGCTGCTGCAGAAGGACCTGGTTGTGTCAAATACCCTACAAGATTTCAAGAGGCACCATGTGCATGTCTGTGCTTATGCAGCAAAATTCTGCCCAGAATATTGATTAAACCATGTACACGTGGATTAATTTTAAATTTCTAGAGCAGGTTAAAACAAATTTGAGAGCAGCCATTCTCCTTTTTCCTTCCAACCCAAATAAGTTGGGCATAAACTTCCTCTTCTGGTAACAGCACCTAAGGAAGCCCAGCTGATGAGAAAGTTTCAGAGGAGACAACAAAGACTCCCAGCTGAGACTGCCCTCTCCTCTCCACAGCTGTCTGGATGCTGAAGCCAGAGTTAACTATGGCACTGTTCTTGAGGAAGTTTCTCAACTGAACCAGATCAATCTGTTCAGCAAGGATGTGACAGGCAGGGGCTATATCCTACTTGTAGCGTATGGAGCTGCTTCTGGGGGCTTTTTTGTTTGGTTTTGTTTTTAAGGTAGAATCATCTTATGGAGATGAGGAATGCATGAGAATAGCTGTCAAGAATCTCTACCACTGCACTAGAGCAATGCCTCCAAGTGCACTCCCAAGCTCAGGGCTCCGCAAAGTGCAGGAGAAACAGCAAGAGACACAACTTCCCTTCCAGGAAATCACTGGGTCCTGGCCAAGACAAGTCATAACCCACAAGGAAGACAGGACAAGCTGGAGACTAAACATGCAGAAGGGGTAAGAGGCGTTGGGAGGAGGAGGAAACATTAAGGTGAACAGAATCTATGGTATGAGATAAATACCAAGAAGAAAAACTCATAGTAGTAGGCACTTAAATCTATTTCTGAACCTATTCAAAGAATGACAAATATTCTCAAGGGAAATAACAGTTCCTGGCACCACACCCACACATCATTATGCTAAAGATTTTGCATTTTCTCACTGCTCACATTAATTTGAGTTTTAAAGAAACACAATCTAGAAAATTCAAAACACAATTTTGGAATTCTGGCCCTATTTGTGCTCCTGCAGCCCCAGCCAGTTCTCACATGCCAAAAGACAAGTCAGCAGGGAAGACCACTGACCTGGCTGAAACCCAGGGTAAGAAGGAAACCTTATGACCTTTGGAAGCTGGGGTAGGCAACTCAGGATGTATGCAAGGATATCAGGGTATGCAGGGAGAAAATTAGAAAGGCCAAAGCCCAACTAGAACTTAATCAGGCTACTGCCATAATAGACAATAAAAAAAGCTTCTATAAATACATTCTACAAATGTATGGTATTCTACAAATACCACTCTAAATGGCCAGACTATAAAGAGCATTAAATGAAACAGAGCAAATAAACTGTAAATAAATATTGGACTGTTACAAATAAATATAACAGCATTTTGTAGTTTTGTTTTAAACTACAGCAGTGACAATAACAATAAAACATTTTGTGGCTAAGGAACCATCTAATGTCATCAGCACCCTCTGGTAGCAAGGCAGACCGGTTTCAAAAGTTCAGCCCACAATCCTCTGAGCTTAACTTTGTTTGCAATAACCAGGCAGCAACCACTTGTACTACAAATTGACCCACGAGCCCAGCCTATTTCACAGATCACAGGACACCAGAACTTTTCAGTTATCACATCCCACATCAGCCTGCTGAAGTGTAGCACTTGCCAAAGCAGCACTGAAGACAGCAAGACCCAGGTCTGTCCATAGCATCAAATAAAAATCTTCCCATGCATCAAAGCCTCCTTTCCACACAAAAATCAAGCACTCCACCTTTAACCGGCTCCTCCCTTAAGTGGGAGGCATCACTTGGATCAGTATTGTGCCCTCTTTATATGGGGATACGAGAGGAAAAAGGGAAAGGAAAGAAAGCACTCAGAAAGAAACCTGCCACAGACTGCTGACCAGAATGAAGCCAATGAGGTCCCATGGCAGGGCAGAGCTTCCCCAGCTCATCTCCATCAGCCACTCCATTAAATACAGCAGTGTAATCTACAGAACCAGGTTACACAGTATCTGTTAAATACTTACCAATGTATTTCACTTAGATGTAAGCATTTCCAGTGAAAAGTGTGTAAGAGGACAGCCAAGGGAAAATTCAGAGTGGATACACCAAAAGGCATTGCTCCAAAAATCAAAATCATTAACATAACCAGAGAAGCGTTTCTGCAGTGCTCCATCTGCACAGATGAAGCAGTGCTTGTCTCTAGTTCCACCTATTCTCTATAACAGAAAGACCAAAGTAAATTTCCAGTCTAAAGAAACAAAAATACTCGTGTTTTGTAAAGAGGATAGAAAGAAGTTAACATAGCAAAACAGTATGAATTAACTTGAATCTTATACCCTGGCACTTGCATGTAAATAAATCTAACTTTATTATGGCTCTTGTGTTAGCATCCAGTCTCTGAATACTTCATCATGGATGAAAATGGAAACAACTTAAAAATCCCATGCACATGATAATAAGGCTTTCAATGGACCCAAAGAATACATATTCACAGATTTACGTTCCTTGTTGAAAAACTGGATACAAAGCTGGAACAACTCAGAATTAAGGCTTAAGTTTTAAGAAGGAAACAAAACCCTCATTCTTATTGGACTTTTGGGTTGAGCTTTTTTAAAGTTTGTTTAAAAATAGAACTACACTCAGGAATCTGAATTCTTAATACAGCTATCTACTGATCCAAATTTCTCTATCATCTCTTTCCCTCCAAAATCATGTTGAAGTAGCCTGTTGAGACCCAAAAGCACAACTACAGTAATTACACTTTGGATGGGACAGGATTTCCTTACTTTCTCTCTCTTGCCAGGCAAAGTTCCTTCTTAGGTAGATCAGTTTTTCTCCACTGATCTACAAAATAAAGCTTCACATTTTACTTCACATTAAAAATAAGAGCAAAACATGCAGAAAGAATTCAAAGCTAGGTCCTGGAGTGTTTCCCACTCTTGCTACATGTCTTTTTGCTGCAATTATCTACAACCAAACAGTATATATTTTTAAAAAATAATTTAAAAGTCAAGGCATGCTTTTTTTTCCTTCTTATCACAGACGGACTCCATGATAAACATGGTATCTACTCTACAAGCAAGATATCAGGCAGGGATTTTTTGTTTTGTTTCCCCCTACATTCTTGCTTCCAATGCAGACACTGCTTATTATATCACTTTAAAAATCTGTGCATATGCTGCCACTGAGATGGGGAGTAGAAAGATATTTCTAGCTCCATACTGATCAACTGCTTTTATAGCTAAATGGTTAGATTTTTAAGCATACTGTCCCTCACTTTTAATCATTTTTACTTTGGGGAGGCCACCCAAAGCTGTAAACAGATTCCCAGCTGTGCTAATATATTCCATGTGGAAGTCCACACTATCCAAGATCATTGTCAGTGGTACAAGCACTCACTCCACCAGAGCTCAGTGCAAATTCCTGCACATTCTGAAATCCAGATTTTAGTGCAGCAAAGCTGTAGCCTCTTTAAGGAGCTGCAGGATTCGTGGCATGTCTACAGAGCAGTCCCTGAATTTTTCAGGAAGCATCTCTATTAACATTGCAATACTTTCGTATTTTTGGATCTAATACAGCTTTTGATTCCAGCTTAAGCAGCAGCTCAAGAACTGAAAGAAAATGACACATTTTTTTTAAAAGTGAGAAATGGGTTGCTGCTGGCACTTATCTGGAATCTCTGCTTGGTGCTGGCTTTAGCCAATGCCAACTGAGATTCCAGATGGGCTGCTGAGTGTTTTTGGTTTTTAAAAAACATGGCAGCCAATGCACCCATCTGGATCCACATAGAAGTGATGTGGGAAAAGAGATCAAGCTCTACCACTGTAATTGACGCTGATAAATTGGGCACTAAAATTGCGCACAGCAGAGAAGAAATATAAATGTATATACAGAGAGAAGAGCAAGCACAATTTGTCTGCATCACTGGAGTAAATGTTACCATTGAATGACTGCCACCATGCTCCATACACAATGAAACTTTCAACTGCTGAATGAGTGAACTGTGAACTTTTATTACACTGGTTCTGGTATTTCAATATAGTTTACAGCAAAGAGTAGAAGCTTAGTTGTGCAAAATTGCCACACGAATAAGAAGCAAAGAACAAATAATAAAGAGCAAAGCAGCAAGCAGTTCAGGTTCCAAATTTTACGCTCCAAGGGAAGCCAGAGGTCAAATCACATTGGCACCTTGCATTATTTTCAATGGTGCTAAGTTAATAAAAGGTTATATAGTTTTGTTTTGAGACAGCTTACATTTACTTGCAGCAATAAGTACTTTCAAAAATCACACAATAGTAGAAAGCCCAGCAAGCCTAGCCAAAAGTGTGTTAACAGCACAACAGATGAAAGCAAAAACTTCAAATTATTTAGCTTTGCACTGCAGTAATTCTCATGTGTGGCCAAATATTTCTCACATGTGGCCACAACAACAAAAAAGGATGGAGCATATTTTGTTATTAATACAGCCTCTATGTACTCTCTATTGTAAATGTCACTGATCTCTGACCTTCAGTTTTGACAATACTTGACATCTGAGGGGGTGAAGTTAAGCATGTTGTTAGGTTTAACAGGAAAACATCTATTCTCAGTTGCAAATGCCAGAATTGTTATTTTTCAAATAACTGAGTTAAAAATCCCTGAAGCACACTTTAGTTTTTTTTACTTTTATTAGTTAAAAAACAAGAGGCACAATTTAAAATCACTTCTAACTTAATGCTGAGTTAGTTACTTTAACTTCAGCAGAGTAATTTCTAATTTACAGTGGCAGAAGCAGGAGGCAAGTGAGAATGACAGAACTCTGGGGAGGAACACTGACTGAGCACACTCTTGGAGAGGTCTCTGGGCCCTAGCTCACCGTCAAGGTACGTGAACACCTGAGTGTCACAATCCCTCAGCTGCCGTGCAGGATGACAGCCTAAATTATTTGGAGTTTGCTTGCTTTCTTCTTTCCTTGAACAGCTCATTGTAGCATTGGCAGAATAAAAAAAAGTCATAGCAACCAAGACATGGAAGGAAAAAAGCTCAGGCATACAGAAATCAATGGGCATTCTGCCACTCAGGATGCTGGAGCCAGAATTTCATGCATTGTCTCATTCCATTAATATTAAAGTAATAATGAGCACAGATTTACCCAAAAGGACATCTTATTCAAGCTCCTGGATCACTGGCATCTTCTAAACAGTCAGCCAGATGTTCCCAGAAGCACATCCTTTGTATCCTGAAGAACAGGACCATTTCAAGCAGCACCCACTCAAGCATTAACATAGGAAGGTTCTGGCCATACTTCTACCAAGAATCACATGGGACTGGCCCAATAAAATGGCAGCTTTCTTGGAGGCTTCATGTGCAGCAACACAGGGGAGATTTGTGTCTATCAGCAGAGAGTATTATCTTCTTCACAGATTTTAACAAAGCACAAAGAAACAAAGCAAATTCTGCAGTCATCGAAGGCGAAAACAAAAATTCCTCTTTATGTTACAGTTTCCACCTCACACTTAATGACTAAAAATAATATACTACTTTCGTAGAATCACTGAAATTAGAAGCTAAACAAATACTCGAGTGAGAGGGAAAAGTGACAGTATGATCAATCCCAGCTGGGAATCCTGCTTCATCCCTCAGGGACTTTTGTTTGCTATTTCAAATACTGAAACAACGATTACCAGCCCTGACCCTGCTCAGCTGTACTTGCCTCACTCTAGAGCTCAGGAAAGCACTAAGAGGCCAGGACCTATCCTAGTTGTTGAACAGAGCTTTTTCTGTCTTTTTCTTTTAAACAGTATTGCTTACTAACTAGGATACAAGATCACTAAATATAGACTGTTGCTTTATAAAAAAAGACAAAGCAATGTTGAGTCTACTGTCATTGTGACAACTGCAAACATCCTGCTCAGTTTGGACTGTCAGACCCAGAACTGTGGCAGCAGCAGTATTTAAGTCACATCCGCAGCCTTTGCAGTGCTCCAGGCAAAGAGACAACATTGGAACCTGCTGTACCCAGCCAGCTAATTTTTTCAATGTAAATAATATGTTAATAATACTTTATCTTCTGCTAGGTCAGGGCACTAACAATCTATCGTAGGTAGACATTATTTCTAGGAATTTCAGCAGATCTTTGTAAAACATATTTCAGTATCAATATTTATCCAAGAAGAAAATTTAATCAATCTGGCATCTGCCTGCCTTCTCCACTTTGAGATCACAAATGGAGATGCAAGATCTTTTTTAATTGATTTTTAAGCTGCAGTAAGCCTTAGCTGCTCCTTTGTAAAGCCACCAGGCAATGAACAGCAGTTCAAAGGTGAACAAGTAACTTTAAATGAAACTGGTCCAGAAATAATGGACTTCTGTCCCAAATAATTCCTTTTACTGCAAGAGTATAGTATTGTTAATATAACATAGCTAAAGGTTTCTTCTCCACAGAGCTCACCCAAGAAATCTCTGCTGGCATTAGGAACTTGCTGTAGTGGCTGAAAACAGCTTTGCTGGTTCTACATGAAACCAAATCAATGAAAAATGTGATTTAATGGTACCCTGCTCACCTCCCCTGCGTGTGTGGCAGTAGGAGGAGGTCAGTGACTTCATAAAGGCAAAAACACTTTGCTCTCTTCTGTGATCACCTTCTACCACTCAAAACACTACACTCACATGGGTGACACTGGTAGGATTTAGTATCACGTGAAAGAAGAGCAATTATCTTTGAACATGTCTTAAAGGCCTAAGAACTAAAAAAAAAAAAGCACAATGTATTTGAGGCTTTTAAGTCTACATAGGCTTAAATGTTATTAATGAGGAGTCTTGATTCAATTTTGAGAATTTGAAAGTCCTGGACTTACCCTGGAAGAAGAACCCAGTTTTCACTTGATACCAATGTATAAGTCTTAGACATACATGCAAGATTTCATAAAGTCTTGTTTTAAAGTATATTAATAAGGTTTATTTCTAGGGCTCAGACATAGGGGCATGGATTTAATTTTCATTAAAAATTAATTTCGTTAAACAGTACTGCTACTAAAACGTAGAATTAAATTAAAGACCAGAAAAGAAAAATACATTTCTCCACAACATCCTTCAAACTTTAGATGTATATAAATACATGAAAGATGATCAAATGTATTAGCAGTTGGTGAGCTACTTAGGCTTTCAATAGAGCTCGATTTAACACTATCTGTACAGACTGAAGACTGAAGAGCCAGAGGCAAAACAGGCACATATTAGACAGCTAGGCCAACACTAGCCTGGCAGCAGGCCATTTCACTGTGCGAATAAATAGAAATAAGGAGACCTCTTTCAAAGGCAAGATCTAGTAACATCTAGTTCCTGCAGTTAAAAAGAACAAAATCTAGCTGAAATGTGTAAGTGCATAAAACTCATCCATCAGATATATAGAAAAGACAAGACTTAACACATATCAAGTCCTTTATGTGATTTCTCTCCAGCTGAGCCTACTTAAATCATGTATTAAACTATTCATTCACAATTACCAGGACACTCCTACATGAAGGGGACTTACGGACATGTTAAACACAGTAACAAACCAAAGAAAACTATCATTTTGCAGCTTTTGCTCACAAGAAATGAGTTTATTCATGCACACACACAAAAAAACCTAAACAATCAGAGCTACCAAAATCACTTATAAATTCTGCTGTTCATCATCCCAAATGTTACATTTGGGAGCCGGGGGAGGAAGAAACCTACAACCAGTCAGATTTAATCATAACATCTGCCAAGAACTCCCAACCTTCGATTTCATTCCAACAAGAAGTAACCTTTAAGAAGAACACACAAAAAAAGCGACACTCTGTTCAACAAAACCCACTTGAAATATTTAATGTCAAAGCACTGATAAATTTAAGAGAAAAGGTTGGGATGTTTCAGGAGCTGCATAAAGCAGTTGAAGCAAGTTGGAGATTTACAGTGTCTGCCCAGAGCTGAGGGATGCAGCACTAAAGAGGCTCAATCCAACACGCTACTTAATTCCAAGCAAGCTTGGATTTGCATTAATTTCTTCTGATTTTAAAGATTCTGTGTCCGTCGAATACCCCCTCAGTTCACTATGTGGCTAGTTCACCAGGGAGACACAACCAGCTGGGAGGATGATGCCATGGTGGGGACAACTACCCTCAACCTACATAAAACCTTGTCAATAACTCAGCCCAGATACTGGCTGGCCACTATCAAGTAAATCAGGGAAGGGGCAGAAAGAACCAAGTCCAAGAGCAGTACAGGACACTGGTGACGCAGGTGGCTCTGGCCCCTGGCTGCACCTCCTGTGCTGACGCTTATCACAGCCTTTCCCATACCCACCCAGTAGCCAAGGGGGGAAAAGAAAAAAAAAACAACCAAAATAAAAAGTTCTGCACTTGGGATTGTTCACGGAGAAAAGGGAGGAAATGAGTTTAAAATTACAAAGGAAGGAAAGGTCTGCAGACCGAGAACATTTTTTTTTCGCTTCCAAAAACCACACAAAGCTGAAAGCCCACAGAGTTCAGAAGAGTCATAACAGCTTGAGCCCTTCAAGCTTCCTTTGGCCCCACTGGAAAAGGACATTCCTTTAACTGAAGCCTTTAATAATGAAGCACCTCTATAAAGCAGTCAAATTTCTATTGGCAATGTATCAGAATACACTGCAAATATTAACAGATGAACTAGAAAACCCAATACAGTAACTTAGATGGCACACCTGACAAGGTCTCCTGCAGCCACCAATAGGTTAAAGGTCAAATACTCATGGAAATGTAATGCCACTTGCATTCGAAAGCTGATGGAGAACAGCTAACCAAGTTAATCCAGATCCATCTCCAAAGGATTTCGCAGGGTTTTTTCCTCCCACCATCATCACATTATATTTTCAGTTTAATTTTGTTTCAGCAATATGCTTCACAGAGTAAGATATTACACTTAACATTTGACACTAATGTGTTCTAACAAAGTTGACGCATTAAAAGGATTACACATTTACAGATTACTGAACAGGTTCCTCCTGGATGGCTGCCGAAAAAATCCTGCAAACGTTCTGCCTCTAGGCTCTCTCGGTTACAACCAGCATTCATCTTGCTGGGTTGGTGTAATCGGTTCGCATGCCACCAAAGGACCTGAAGCAACTGGGCTGCTTTCACTAGCGCCACGCAGAGCAAAAGGACCTGAATAAATTAAAAAGAAGGTTAGACATCAGCTAATTCTTCTCGCAACCCATTGCTGTTTATTCTGGTGCTTTGTCAATTTAGTAATCCAGCAAAACCATACATATGGCTGTTATCTTGTATGTGCAAGCAAGAGATTATTAGGAGGGAAAAAAATTTAAATTCTCTGTAAAAACAAACCTGGAACATTTAGAAAGAAGAGAGAAAGGAAAAAGAAGAAAGTTACCAGATAAAATGAGGTTACAAAACTGAAATAAACGTTTTATGTCTGCTTAGTTTATTTTTAAGCAGCAGAAATTCACATGTTCTGAAAACTATTTAAGTCTCAGGGATTTAAGTACTGAAAATGCAATGAAAGAAAAGTCACCCAGCAGGAAGGGTGGCACATTTGCCCCCCAGGCTGCTGAAGGAACAGTCTCGGAAGCAAGGACAGAACTGCGATTCAGAAACAGGTTTTTTATATATATATATATATACATACATACATATGAAACTTTCCTGAGGGCTTTCTGCATTTCTATACTTGCCATTTCAAACTTTATGTGTAATTTTAACTTCTACTTCCTCGGGAGGAAAACAGGAGTTTTGAACTTAGTCTTTAATCACTTCAGGATACAACCACGTGTTCTGCCAAGAAGTGTTTCTTTCAATTCCTGTATAGAGCAGGGGGGGAAGTACTGCTTTGTGTCAGTAACTCATCTGAGAAAGAATTATGAAATAGTTAAACTCACACACACCCTTCCTGCCTCTCTGGGAAAGGAAGAGTGCATTTATTTATGTATTCCATTCAGAAAGCTATATTTGAAAGCTATTTTAAGGCTGCAGACTGAAATGTTCAAGAGGCAACAGTGAAGCAATCTGGACAAAAGGGACTTTTTAGCCTGCTGTATCTGCATGGCACCATAGTCTTTAGATGAATTCTATATATATTTAAAAGATTCATGCCAAAATTAGTACACAATTGAAACAGGAGCACTGAAGAATGCTCCACCACAACCTAAACTACCTAAGAGTTTTACACTTGTATAAAAATATTCTAGCAGGGCAATCCAATGCTGTTTCCAGTTGTGCTGCAATTTAGAAAGCTTGTTCTTGACAGACCTCACGTTACTGCTTCTTTTCAATTAATTTTTATGACCTTTTAAGTTGAATTTTGACAGACATACATACTGCTTGAAAAGAAGAAATTTCTGAAGGCACTATCAGGAGGCATGAAGCAGGAACTTAAATCCTTGGTGTTTGATGAAAATGTCATCAGTGGGAAAATGATTCCTTTATACAAACTGGTGCAATGAATCACTTTCTTCAAACAGTATTTCTTTTAATGGTACATCGAGTGATCTTGGCAAATCCAATGATCCTCAGTAACCAAGTGACTTTGTTTTGGTTATAAAAAATGCAGCAAGTTCAATCTGAAAATTTACATGCCTTTGGTGTTACTTTCAGTTCACAAAAATACTGCAAATCTTGCTTTCCCCTTCCCTCATTCATTCTACCACTACCCTTGTCCTGCATCCTTGTATTCTCAACACACTGCATCAACCAAATTAAAGGAAGTGTACAGAGCTCAAGCTCCTAATCACCTGCTTGTACTATTGATCAGCAGCTTTGATCACCTATTACAGCACAGTAAGAAATATACACAGAAATTTAACTGCATGCTACGTTTAGACTCTTGGAAGTAGACATCTTCCCACACCTTTCCAGTAGTTAATCCATCCCCCCACTCTTACCACAGCAGTTTGAACAACTGTGCCCCACACCAGACTGGACCAGAAACATCTGGTAAAAAAAACTGCACTTCTTGAAATACACAATTTTTTTAATAGTCTCAAAAAGCAGCAAGTATATTTTTACCCAAATTCTCAATGCTATTCTGCACTAGGCACAGATTTGTCTAACTGGTACCCAAAAGAAGATATAATGCCCTAGGACGGGACATTTAAAATGAAACTATTTTCAGAGCCTCAGTTGCAGAAGTCACATTGTACCTCAGCTATCATGCAGTTGAAAGCAAGTATTTTATCAATGAGGGACAAACTACATGCATTTGTTTCCTTGAACTCGTTACCCTGCCTGTGAAGGAATGCTTGTGAGATACAGAGGACAAATGATGAAAATTGCAACAAAATTCAACCAGTTAATTTAAAAAAAAAAATTAAAAACCACCCACTTCCTGTACCTCATCTCTCTCACCTCCAACAATGACAAAAAAATGCTGTTTTACGTAAAGCAGGCAGAGTACCACCATGTAGTATCAATATCAAACAAAGCAGTGACCTGCCAACAAGAGGCAGACAGTAATTTCACAAACCATTAAATAATTAAAGCTAAGTGTCCAAAGGATTCTTGTAACCACACAGTTTGACAGGTTTCAGGAAGCAGGACTCAATATTTTACTGCATATTCAAAAACAAGCTTGTGTGCTTTACAAGGTCTCTGCACTCCTGTGAACCTTGTCCATTATAAATACCTGCTCGAAATATATTCTCACTTTGAGATAACTTACATAGTTGACTATTTGCAGGGCAAACGAATGCAATCAAACACCAAAGCTTCAAGGAGATTAGAGAGCTGCCAAGGTCTGAACTATATCAACAGCTTGAAGTCAGCTCATTCAATAAAGCTTTGACAGTATTACACTGACAAAACAAACAAACCCATGGTGTTCATATAGGCCCTGACTTCCTCTTGCACTGACTCTTTCTACTCATGGACAGGGGAAAAGGCACCTGGTGATTCCCATTTCTGGGGAAAGAATCTGATCCTGCTGCTCCAGAAACATCACAAGAGGGTTGCTGGGCCAGCATCCAAATGTTACAAACCAGAGGGATATATGGACTAAGTGTTCATGCTTTATTTCAAACTCAATTTGCCCCATTTTAGCTATTGCTCCCCTCTTACCCCACCTTCTTTTCCAAGTTGTTACACAGAAATAAATCAAAAATCAGAGTGTATCATATCACCGTGTTTCAGTCAAACCTACAGCTCCATAGCTGAAAGCCTGACTGGGTCCCATAGAACAGCAACAGTCTGCCAGAATTACATTGCTGCCTTTTATTTACACTATCTATTGCTTACTATGTACACTTTTCCTTATTTTGTTTGGAATAGATCTCAGGCCATCACTATTATCTATATTTCAGCCCCTTAAAAGCAAGGGCTGTTCTCTAATCACCTCCTGTTTCTCAGTGTCTTGAAATGTACTGGGAGTCTTTATTAGGCTATGGGCATAAACTGTTATCTGAAAATGTTTATTACCAATAGTAATTGTTTAATATTGTCTTTACTTACTGGAGAAAAGTTATGTCATTATTCTTGCAATATGGAAACACAGCAGCTGGTTTCCCTCTTACGACAAAACAGACATTCATTTAGAATCATAATAGATGAATGAATATTGGCAAATTTACCATTCTCACTCATAACATTTCATATTTGGTTTGTCTCAATTAATTCAACATATTTCTTCTCATTAAGCACAAAGTAGTTGTCCAGTACTTCTTAACTCACAACTATCTTCCCTTACATGTAGTTTTACTGCTGCTGCCTTGTTTGTATTTTTTTTCCTGTAAGTTTCCCTTTTTTATTTATGCTTTCTAGGCTCTCTAACCAAGAATTTTCTTTTGAAAAAACATACATTCATGTTCCTCTGAAAAGAATTCTTGGTTTTGAAGGGTGCACAGCAAGGCATTTGAAACAGTTTCCATCTATTTCTGTTTGCATTTCTTCCCAATTATTATACTTCATCGCTCTTTGAGTATAGAAACAACAATCCTTCCAAAGCCTTTGTGTATTATTATATGCATGTGGGTATACAAACACACACTCAACATCTCAAAGGTGGGTTAATGTTTTATTTGTACATAAACTTACTGGCTTAAAGCTCATGAGACTTGAAATTCATATACACAAGTGGAGGTGCTCTAGCCTAATGTCTTTTCAAAGTTCGGAGTTTCATCTCCAGCAGATTTGCAAGAGGCTGGAAAAATCTGTATTCTACCTCCTCCCACAGACTTAATATATCTTGTCTTTTTAGTTTTTGTGCTCAAGCACAAAGAGAGAAAGAAAGAAACCAGATGTTGGGAGTACCTGTGTTCTCAAATGCCACAGAGCACACCAGGATTGATGTACAGCAGTCAGTGTTTAGAAATGCAGAGTTTCCAGGCAAACCTAAATTGCCGAGGTTCCATTTTGATCCAGTATCCCTTGGCTTATTATTTCTATATCCAAGAATCTGCTTACTAAAGTGCCAAGGATTTATGTATTGATGACAAAGAAACTTTTCAGAATTATTAGAAGAAAACCGCAGGCAGCAACAGCAAAGTTGGGAGCTGGTGAAGTTTTGACCCTCTAGAACATAAAAGCAATATATTGAACAGCTTGTATTCTCCGTAATCTGTAACAAGTCATCTTACCTACTGTGTGAAGA
Organism: Vireo altiloquus; assembly: GCA_013396875.1. Lineage (NCBI taxonomy): Eukaryota > Metazoa > Chordata > Aves > Passeriformes > Vireonidae > Vireo > Vireo altiloquus. Next base: position 53,026 of record VZRF01005025.1, on the reverse strand, counting down.
ACACTTTCATTCTTGGGAGAAGGCAGAATCTCCATTTCTATAGCTCATTAGTAACCAATTTCCATAGTTCATTAGTAAGCAAAAGGAATGTAAACCGACACCCTGAAAAATTGTCTTGTGCTTAGTAGCAAACTGCTATTCTTTTCCAGGGTTAAGGCAAATATGCACAGAACATACACTTCAGATTTGCATTTCATGAATTTAACACCAGTGAGGCAGAACAAAAATAGAATAGCTTTATTCATCTATGGAAGATGATACACTAAGTTCTATCCTTCCCTAGAAAACTAAGCACTTCTCTATCAGATTTTGGGCATTTTAAGCACTTGGGAACTCACAAAATCGAAATTCTTTTCTCTGGAAACTATAGAACCTAGCAAAACACATAACCTACTTTGTACATCATACTTCTTTTAAAAACTTCCATTAGAACTCTCTGAGCAATTGCTAGGACAAGTAGATTAAACCTTTGAGCCTTCCTGTGAAGGACAGAAATGCAGGAAAGAGATTTTGGGGTAATAATAGTGCGGGGCATGACTATTAGATTATCTTCTACAGACCATACATCCACAAGAAATTAAAAACAAAACAAACTATAAAAAACCTGTTTATAAAAATCCCCCATGTTTATTTCTTACAAACTTCCCTTCTCCATGTAACTATTTCAGGGTATGTGGGTTCACAGAAACCTACAATGCAGTTCAGTGGTATTTCAGCATCAGAGAGCAGCAAGAATGTCCCCACTCAGTACCACTAATACCTGAGCACCCAAAGCAAACCACCTGCTAGTGACTCAAGTAGTGAAACCAGGCACAACTCCACTGAATTCAGCAGAAATGTGCCTGTTTTGGCTGATGGTAAATTTGATGAAGGTTCTGTGCGCAGGCTCTGTATTCAAAGAGCTGCTTATCTCAGCCTATCACCATCTCCATCTAGCAGCCACAAAGTCAGCTGCCCTCCACTGTAGAAGAACATACACAAATATATTCGTCCCTCTGTTGCCTTTAAAGTACCCAAGCCAACAGGATCATCACTGGTAGCAACACACCAAGCAATCCTGTCACTTTAAGGAAGTGATTTACAGTATATTGTAGTTTTAAAGCTGCTCATCTGTATCAGCTGAACCAGACAGTTTTTCTTCTACTACTTCCTAGCAGTATTAATAAGTATTTTACCATTTTAATAATCTCCCCTTCACTTAGAAAAAAAGATTTCTGCTTTTAATGTTCCTCTGAATCCTTAATGTTGTCTTCAAGAACATTATCTCTTCTATTACCATGATATGTGTATACACACAAATAGTCATTCAGTCATTCATTAGTGTTTAACTGACTGTTCTAGAGGCACTCCAGAAAGGCCCAGAAATAGCTGAAATTTTCAGGTAAAGCCCTTTCTTGACACCATGATACAACATGATCCATTTGATGAAGCGGCCAAAAATCTGAAGTCACTTACTTCTGTAACACTGGTTAACACTGGAAGCCTCACCAAGATCAATTTCAGTCTGCCATTTATTACTACTTCAACAATTCTACATGCCTCCAAGAGAATCTACAGTAAACCCTTGCCCTTTTTATCTTCTTCATACCTGAATCACAATATAAGTCAGGAGCTTTAAGAAGATACTGCTTTCCTGTTGACACAGATTGCTTCCAAGTAGCTTTGCACACAAAGGTATCATTGCATTACATCACTGGGATCTTTTAAACCTGCAGGATGAGGCAGCAATAATGCATACAAAACAGCTGGAGAACAGGGTTCATTTCAGCTAAACATTTTGGAGATTCTCTTTAGAGGAAAACCTTCGTCTTCCTCCTAATGGATTGTTACCATAAATGTTTCATGAACATAATGTTTTATATGGGTGCTAAATAAAAAAAAGGCAAAAAGTACTTGCTATTTCCAGTAAAACAACTGAAACCCTGGGCCATTGAATAAAAGTATTCAAATCAAACATCTGCACATACATAGATACACTATAAAAATTTAACCAGCTGATCAACCAAAACATCACTGGGTTACTGTCTCAGTTTAGAGACAAATTTTAGGAGAAAATGCCTTGGAATGAGCATTTCCTCAAAAGAGAAGGACTTCAGTAACCCTGTTTGACAATGAGAGAAATTAGTAAGAGTAGATAAAAGTGAAAAAAGCCCTGTTTATTAAAAACAACAACAACAAAAAAAGAAAACAACAAAAAACAAACAACAAAAAACAAAAAGGGTCCCTGCAAGGCATAGACAATGACTGAATAAATGCTAGATATTGAAATTTCAAACCCTTAACCCCCACCCTCCACCAGGCTGTGTGGCCAGGAAGCAAAGATGGCAGCTTGCCCCCTTTGTCTCAGGGAAGGGGAAGAACGCAGCAGCTCAGGCAGAAAAACTAATCCAACAAAAGGAAAAATGCAATGTCCCCACCCACGCTGCTCCAAGCACACTCTGCTAAAAGAGTTTGAACAAACCCAGCTCTCAGGGTTCTGAGGCTCCTGCCCTGCCCCTGGTTCACCTTAAAGCCACAGGAGCCACTTCTGGGCATAAAGCAGATGATTAAGGAATAGAATATTATCATAAAACCACCCCAATACAGCTACACTGGGGAATTCCACCTTATTAACACAGTATATTACACAGTGAAGCCTGGTAAGCGTGAGCCCACCAGACATGAAGCTGATGGAGGCCCCTGGTTGGGGCTATGCCCCAGGGAGATTCTCCCTCAGTTAGGGTGACACAGAAGGCCTCTCCCAGCATACCTTGCTGCACTATGCAAATGTACCCCAGTTCTGCTTCCCTGGTTGGCCATTGGCCTCCCTGCCCCTTTCTACCCTATATGGCTCAGCCCCAGAATGTTCTCCCTTCCCTGCTTCCCCATTGGCCATTGCTCCTCAGCCACGCCCTCTCTGCTTCCCTACTGGTTCCCTTGCCCTAGCCCCGCCCATGTACCACCCCCTGGCTCTCTGACCATTGGGCCCTAATGCTCTCTCTGCCCCTATCGCCCCCCACACTTAAACCTGGTCCCTCCATTGTTCTTGGTTCATGTCCCCGGACCCCTTCACGTGTGTGGCTGCAATAAACCCTCCTGTGGAACCCCAAACGAGGACCCTTCCCATTTCTTTACTGCCGACCATATAAGAAGCTGTCCGGTGTGTGTGTGAATGTGTGTTTGGTGTGTGGCACAGACCCAACGACCTCATTAGGAGACACTTCTAGAAGCACCCACTCGCCACAACACAGTATCACCAAAACACCTCATAATAACAGCTGCAGCAGTGCCAATCTCTACAGAATTGCAAGAGACAGGAGAAAAACCAATCTCACTCCGAATAAACCAGACTTCACAAGACTTGGATATAAGGAAATTTGGATGCACTGATGCATCAATTTCCTTACCTTCGCAGTATGTGAAAGGACATTTGAGCTGTACATGCAGCAAATTGTAAGAGCAACAGAAACATTGTGCAAATTAAAAGGGAAACACCAAGAAATAAATCACCTACTTGGCTTCAGAAAGAATTTACTAATAGTTTTGGGGAAAAAAAAGTAACAGTAATTTACTTGTTTAGTGAGAAACTTCTCACTTTGACCATTTCGGCTCAAATTCAATAACACATGTAAAGAATTCAAGAGTTATGTTCATGTTTAAGTATGTTCCTGAGTTAAAGCCAAGAAATAAAAATGGGCTGAGTCAATGTAAAAAGAACACAGCATTAAACCAGAGGTACTGATGGCTGCAACCTCACACACCCAGCTGGGCACAAAGTATGAAACTTCAGAGTATGAAGCAGGAGTCTCTCCTACGTTAGCTAAGCGCTCCTGCTCCAAAGTCAACAACACAGTGGGGTTCTATCCACACTTATTTGTCTGTGCCTTGAGCACAAAGTCAAAATGTCACATAGACTGCCTGCAGGCTGGTTTTACTTGTGAGTTCTCATGGCATCCATCAATGCCTGCAACTCTGCTGCTCCTGAAGGGCCCCCAGAAACCCTGTGTCAACTACACTTCATAGCTACTGGCACCTGGCCTTTCACAGCACTCACTGCACTGGGGTGAAACTGCAAAATGACTTTTTAGGGGGTCACCTCTCTCTGCGATTAATTTTGTTTAAGGTGAAAATTGGTGCAAATCTTTCAACCTCACCTATTCTGAGGTATTACAGTCCAGGTAGTTTCAGATCTCTGCTTCAGAAACATTAACTACTATATCATAAGAAGAAATCAGCCTATTTAGAATCCAATCCTAAATTACGAAGAACAACAAAAAAAGAAACTGCCATCATTCAGGAAGGAGATAGGGAGAAGTGTTATCCCTTAATGCTATTTATAGTGCTGCACTCCAGGCCCTGGAGAGGTCTGCAGATGCTGACAGGGGAGAAAGTCTCTGCCCCAAAAAGTACACCCAAATGGGATGTCCAACCAATCCAGCCCACGCTTGGTTCTAAAACAAACAGCAGCTTCCAAATACCGATAACTAAACAAACCCCAGCCACAGCCCTCTGAGCTGCCTGGCTCTTTCTGCCCTTAGTTTCTCAGGATAGCAAAGCCAATTAAAGTAAACAGATTTATGATGCTCACAGCCTTTTCTGTATTGGCACCATTCATGGAGTGCTTTCAAAAAAGAAATAATTTTAAAAGTACAAAGGCAGTAAGGCCTGTAGCCAAAACAGCTGAAGTTACACTGCAGGAAATACTTGTGGGATCCTGCTCTCAATGGGCAGTTTCCTGCGGCTCCAGCTGGCCTCACTGCCTGCTCTCCCCCAGGACACCCCACAAGGGCTCCAGGGCATTAAAGCCAAGCTCTTGTTCAGAAAGCTCAGGCTATATTCAGTGGCACGATGAAAACAGGGGCAATATTAACTACAGGTAAATCAGTGCCTTGTTTTCCCCACATGCTCCCTTTTTGTCTGCTGCAGCTTGACAGCAGATTCACAGAATGTTCTGCATTGGAAAGGACCCACACAGATCATCAGATTCCATTACATGGGCATGTATATGCGGGCCTTTGCATCTCAACCAACAGCTGTAATGATTTTAAATGGAAAAAAATTATAAAAAGGGATATATTTATAAAGCCAGAAGCACTTTTTCCCATACTCCATAATTACTTCTATTCATACTTCTAAATTATACAACATTTAACAAGGGCTATACTCTGGTTAAAATGGAAGGCAGTTTAAAAGTGTGACGTTCACTGTCAAAAAAAAAAAAGGAAAAAATAGAAACAAGATGAAAACAAAGCCAAAAATCTATCCACACCATTAAATTACCATTTTCCTGCCACCACCAGTTTATTCTGGTCACATGAACACTGGTCTGTCATTCTTTTGCTTTCACAAGAGGGAAGACAAAGCTCCGCTAAAATCAGAACGCTACAGATATTATCATAAGGCACATAAAACTGCACCCAGGATATATATAAAAAATAAATTCTACAGTCCACTGGCAGCCCCAAATTTAGACTATAGGCTGCTGGCAATTGTCACACAGACCCAGCTTACAGGAACACAGCAGCTAACCCAGCAGCTTAATGTAATGCACAGTAGTTTAATCATAGTTGGACTGGAAATCCTTCAGGGCCAGATCTGTGCTTATCCAGACAAGGTGCAAAATCTCTCATATATTTGTTGTGCTACATGAAACACTCACTAGGTTGACACTACAAATCCATACATTTTTAAGAATTATGTCAAGGTACATTTTGCTTTCACTATTTCTTAACTCTCAAAGAAACACTACCCCAACCACTTTTCCCCCTCTTAGGAAAATAAATCACAGCATCCCATCCTTCCCCTACTGAAGTCTGTGGGAATAGGCTCAAGCTCAGACTTTGCATATTTTTATTTGCCATTAGCTAGCACATCCCACACAGAGTGAACCTGAACTACTTTCATAGTCACCTGCATAAATATGTTTTGTCAAAGCACAAAATTGCAGAAAAAAAATGAATGAATGACCATTACAAATCCATTTGGGCTACATCATTATCATTTCAGACTACAACCAAATCCCATTTTCCCTTTGCAAATTCAATTTCCATCAATAGCCCCATACATCAGTGACTGCTCATGTTTGTGGACTCATTTTTTACTTTAAAAAAACTGAAAGATTATTGCCACTGCACAATAGGCAAACTGCATTTTCAATTCCCAACGCGTGTGCTTCAGGGGAAAAAAAAGAAACACAAGGTAAGGGGAAGAAATGCAAATGACTGTACTGCTATCAGCTGTATATTACCCTAGTGGCATTACCACACTTCATATCTCTGGTTGCACATTTCAAGAGGGGGAAAAAAACCCCACTACATTGCTATTCAAGTAAACTCTCTTATCGTTTTACTGAATATTAGTTTACTCTTTAGGTTCCTATATTTACCCAAAACCAAGTAGGGATGTGTCTTTCTACATATAGAGTTTTTATCTAATTTGGCAAACTTTTTCCCCTGACCAACATGGATAACAAGCTAGATTTCAGGTGCAATGCTGCTTTCCAAGTGACAAGGCAAAAAATCCAAAATTAAACAAGCCACCCCCACATATTGAAAAGGTTAGACAACTGTTTGGTGTGCCAAATCTCTTCCACCCATTCTGTGCAGCATCACAGAGCAATGAAATCTGCAGGAGTCAAAACTCTAGACTTCTCAGAAAAAAAAAGTACCCCATCATTATTACAGCTATTAGTACCCAGCACACTAAGTAACTTGCACTGAATTTCAGCATCTATGCTGCATGGATTATTCAGGCACGCGTTAGCTGGCTGCTTCTGGTAAACACTCATTTCATTTGTGATATGCTGCAATGCCACAGAACAGCTCTTGAGGGAATTAGAGCAGGCAGGTAGTTCCTGCCAATCATTTGAAGGGTCCATTCTCACACCAACAGACAGAACATTCAGACACAAAACCAATTAGTGCTAATTGTAGTTTTCTCCAAGTCCCTCTGCAACAAAAGAGGACAGAGACTTCATACGTGCTTCTTAACATAAGTGGCAACACTAATTTTGTTGACTTCAAAATCCTTTCTGAATGCAGAGCTCTAAGCTTGATAAATAAGTTAATTAAGTTTTCAAATGGCAAAAGTACCTCTCTTCTAAGGAATCTACTCAAGTATTTTTCTTTACCTCAGTGTCACAGATATCTGAATAGGAAATGGTTGATCTGTAGCTTTTTAGGCTGCATTTCCCTAAACAGAAGACTGTAAATCTTCAGAGACCTTGACAAGAAGAAAGATAAAGTGCCATACTCTGGTGCTGCACGCAGCCAAGGGACCTTCTCCAACAGTGGGAGCATCCAGTGCTGCTCAGAACAGGCTGTGTCTGAAATACCCTTGGGACACAGCAAAACAGCAGGGCTGCTTCTGCACACACCTGGAGCTTCTTTGCCTCCAGGAGCATCATCTTCTTTCTTTCCCTGGCTGTACACACTGCTCTGTGGAGCTGTAGGAACCTTCCCCCACACATGTAGGGTTTTTGATGTCAGAAGCTGCTCGCTAAGGTTCTCCTTTCCTCCCTGGCTGGCAGGGATCTACTCAGAGCTGCCCACAGCTTCCTGAATTGCCATGTCAGGTAACCACAGACTGAGCACAACAGAGCAACAAAATCTTGGGGAGTTCAATTCCCACCAATGCTGTTCATCAATGGGGAACTTTAAGGGCAAACATTACTGGGGACAAACATAACCTCAATTTCTCCAGTGAAGTACTTGTATCATCTGTGAAACCCACAGTAAAAGATAATTATGGCTTACAGAGGACATTTTGGAAATAGTTTTTATACCTAAGTTTCACCCCAATCCTAAAAACACCAAAATCGGTCTTACAAGATTCCCCAACGTCCATCCATCCAGAGCCTTTCAAGCAACACATACAACTTAAGACTAAAACTGTGTTTGCTGCCAACATTTCATGCCTGAATTGCTGTATGTTTAAATACACACATCTACAAAACAAATGCCATGTCCACAGACCACAAGCCTTAAAAAAAACCCCAAAATAGAAAAATGTTAACAATTAATTAAACCAGTTTTCATTACCTCCATTTCCATCTGCAATTATAATCATTTCCCATTTAAAATATCTACCACATTTTATTCTTAATTAAAAATTACATCCTTGCAACGAAGTGCAATATGAATTAACAATTCAAATATTATGTATGCAAATTTTTTAGTCCTTTGATTTTTCACCCATTTATGCAAAGTCATGTATAGGTTTCTTTTTATTGAGCTTGTATAACTTCACTCAGCATCTTCTGTTCTGAACTCTACACATATTTCAATCCAAGGACGCAGAAATAAGTTGTAAATTACACAATTTCTTTTCAAGTCCCATACCATTCATTTAAGAATCAATAGATATGTGAAGAGGTGTCTTTCCTAAATAATTAGGAAAAAAAACCCACTGTAATTTTAAGATTCAAAGGCGTGTTAAGTTTCCGATGGTTTTGACAACAGCCATTTCTTCAAACCCTGCTGTGTAAAGCCATTGGAGAAATTGCTGTACCACTATAAAACCCCATCTTTAAATTAGCTGTGCCTGCACCCAGAGTTCAGTGACTCAACTCAACATGACTCTCTGCCCTCAACTCTCCCACAGGCTTCTCTCATCCAATTGGGTTTTATCTCCTTCAGCAGTGTTTTGAACTTTTATGCTAGATTTAAAATTTCTCCCTGCTTCATCAGCCAAGAGCAACTCAGATTCTCCAAGTGAACAAACCCAACACAAAGCACGAATGCCTTATGTTAATTGTTTGCCTACAGTGTTGATTTCAAAGGAATTCAGCAACGAAGCACCAAAATGGCAACTTTTTTAAAGTTTCAGCACCCACTTTGTATTGAGAAAACCCAAGAATTTAAAACCCATTTAATAAGAGTATCATTAGAATAATATATTCAGAATTGCACACACATCCTACAAACACCAATCACTACCTTGCCCAAAGCTACTCTTACACCCCACCTTCAGCAGGAAACACACTGAACACAAGACTAGCTGAAGCTGTGCCACACACATAAAATGAATGGGGATTTCTCAGCAAGGATCAGCCAGCTCCAAGAGGATGCCTGTGCCTCTGTGTTCTGGCTTCCCTGCCAAGAGAGGGCATTCTGCAGCTGGGAGAAATTAAGGCATGATACAGTAAGTTCTCTTCAGCTGTGTGGTCATAAACCGAGGTTATTCAGAATGGCAATTAGCTGTGTATGCTTAGTAAGGGAGCAAGCAAAGGTGGCCAGATGCTGCACAGGTAAGATCCACACACAGATTATCATTACAGACCAGAAGATGAATTTTTCAAGGTCCAGAGGGCAGTGCAATGGCTTTAAACAGAGTATATACTTATGAGGCAATTAGATGCATCAGTGTGAGGCACAAGAAAAATGCAGCAGATTGCAGCAAGATCTGCAGTTTACCAAATTACAAGGACAGATCTTGAAGTCAAATTATACAAACATGATTATACAAATTACACTGTAACCTTCAAAGGAAGAGGTCTTCATTGTATTCCAAAAGCCTCGTTGTGTTTTATTAATAAATTCTGGCAGGACAAAGTTTGAAGTCATGCATTTATTTCAGTGGCTAGCTTAAAACCACCTTTATTCAATGATCTTTTTCTGTCTGATCTCATTATCTAATTTAAACAGAGTGCATTCTCTTGCTATGAGTGTAATTTTCATTTAAGTTGTTATAACATGTGCACAAAGGAATATGTCAGTTCAGCTCACCAGCTAATACATTCTCCTGAAAACTATGTGAGCAAAAGTAGAACTATATATATATATATATCCCAATACGAGAGTCACTTTTCTACAAAAAAAAGGCCACATAGCATCAAGCCCCACATAGCACACCTGGGAGAAGTCACAGGACATTTTTACACAAATACTTACTCTTTTTTCTTTCTTTCCCAACCTACAAAGACTGCTTGAGATAAAAGCAACCAGAAACGACTAAGATCTGAAGGCAGTTCCTTGGCATTGTCTTCTCCCTCTCACTCTTTCAGAAGAAAGCACACATGAAGTCTCTGTCTCCCCTCTAATTATGTCATTTGTACTCTGCTAACTCTTATCCACGTAAAAAAAAAAAAAAAAGAAAAAAAAATCCTTCTATCCAGGATTGTAATTGGAGGAGCTTTAAATAGCTAATTTAACCTTGGGAGGATGTTCATTTTCACTGAGCATATTTCTCCAATCTATGAAACAGACAAACCCTTCCTTTCACCTGAGAATGCCATTCTTTAATTGTGACAGCACTCTGAGATAATGCATTTCAAACAGTTGATCAACCCAAGGGGAGTACGAATGCCCAAATATTTAACAGACAATGATGCCTTTTAAAATGAAATCTCAGGCTTGTGAGAATGGTTATTGCATGATCAACAATCATCCCAATACCATCACACAGAGACACTTTATTTTACACACCAGAAAGAACTGCTTTTTCAGAAACTAATCAGTAATTAGCAGCTGTATAATTTTTGATCTGTCTCAGCCGCTGCATATCAGTTTACCAGCTCACAGCCTCTCTCAGAAGAGATTATCTGATTAAAGAGAAAGACTACTGCTATTTGTCCTCTTTGAAAAATACCACCAGCTCAGTATCAATGCTGATTTCATGATTATGAAACTCCAGAGCAAACCAGATTTATCTTGCAGCCAACCTTAGAGAAGCTGAAAGAGTGAAGGTGTAGTTGTAGCATCCCTAGTTCAGAGAACCTCAGATAACATTGAGGAAAGGCTCCTTTATTCTGAAGTGTAGCATGGTCTGATAAGACAAGTGCATCCTAAAGGAATTCAAGCCATTAAAGGATAAAAAGATTCCTTGGAGAATACACACCTTCTCTTCATCATTGTCAAAGTACTCATAACTCAGCACTGCAAGACACTGGGACCTCTAATGACATCTAGTATCATAAACATTGACCAGAAAGATACCTGAGTCCTCCCAAGCACCTGGGATCCATGCAGACAGTTCAGTCTGCTGAAGTGCAGCACAACCTTCTCCTTGTCTCACTTCCCAAGCGGAGAAATCAGGGAGGCCAACACCTGCATGAACAACTCCCAGGTCAAGAAAGCCTGGCTGCTCTCTCACTCTGTCTTTACACAAATTAAAGCAGAAGGAATCCTGACCATTTGATACCTCAAATGAGCTAAGCACAACAAGCTGCAGCACAGAAGCTGACCTCCTCCTTTGCCACAACAGTGAGAAGCCCTCCTGTGTCAGTCAGCCTGGGCTGCATTTACCTGGGCAGACAACTGCTCATCCTTATGCAACAAGTCTTGAAAGCACCACCAAATACTTTGCCAGTACCCTGCTGAGCCAGAGTCTGGGAGGGAGAAAGCACAGCCACTTCCTTAGAGCTTCTCATCCAAACATACATCTTCAGCACCCACAAAAACCCTCAAGCCACCCTCACTCAGCTGGGAGAATGCAATGAGGAAGTAATTTCACAATGTCTCTTTGACCAAAACAATCAATGTCACTGAATTCAAGGAAACAACTGAATGCCTTCCTTAGTGTCTCCTTACTGCCATGTTTTAGCACCACATAAGACACAGGAACATAAAGAGCCAGGACAGACTGTGCTTTATGAGTATACTGTGACAAACATGGTCCAAATAGTTCAAGTCTAATTAAATTTAAATGCTTTTAAATCAGGAGTTACTTTGGTCAAAGGAGAGCAGAGAAGTCTGGTTTGCCAGTCACAGGTGTGATGTGTTTAGAGTGGCCTTCACTGCAAGGATGGAGTACCACATTCAGCTCTTCTGTAGCTGTCAGAACCAACCCCAGAAACTAAAACTAGACCAATTCAACCAGGTTCAACATCCTGGAACTGATGAAAATGTAGACTGTCATCTGAGAGGTGCTGGTTACACACAAGCCAACTTAAGAAGGTATTTTTAGCAGGTTTGTTCAGCTTCATCATATCAAAAAACAGCTACAGCCCAGTCCACTGGTGCCCTTCTCAGGGATACGGGAACATCAGGAGACATTGAGGTCTTCAAGGGCAACACAGCCCATCATTCGTCAAGGCCTGCATTTCTTCACAGTAAGGTTCAAACCAGGACACCGCAGAAACTACCCCGTTTAAGATCCTACAACAATACAAAGTCTCTCAGAATCATGGTAGGGTTCAGTCTTTGTTCCTCAAAATTATCAGCAGATCCTTTCAACTGTTTTATGCTTGAGCAAATCACCTATGATCTGGTGTATTATGCCATGCAATTTCCTTACAATTCTCACTTGCAGAATTCTCCCATGTTCTACAGTGAGAATTCTGGGCCTCACAAACACTCCTGGGATGACACCAAACAGAGGAACTGGGAAAAGAGTGGCAAAGAAAAATATAGCTGAAGTTTAGATTAAAATACATGTTAAACTTGGTTTTTAGAACACCAATGTGTATTTTACACAGATTCTGTTGCCACTGTTTCTACTACTTTTCTTGAAACATTAAAGAAAATACATAGTTAGCAAAATAGAGCCTAGACAGGAAAAGGGAGAAATCTGGCTGTGAACATGATTGTTCAAATAGCCTGTTTCTTCACTGCTCTTCCTCATTGCAAAAAACTTGTCCATAGGCGTTAGTGTTTAAAAACAAGCAATCTCCACACATTTCCCTTCCATGACACAAGCCGCCCAAACTGATGAAGCAACATGTAAACTATAAAACATCTACTGTAGCTTTTCAGGAAAGAAACTGCAATGAAGTATCATTGTCCGCTATCAACATAGCCTGTGGTAGATTAGTTTTTTCTTGTCAACATTGCAATAAATCATTCACCAGTCAGATTTCATCTGATGCTGCACCATCACACTCAAGGTAGAAATCTCCACTGACTGAAGGATGACTTTTTTCAACACAAAAAGCAACAGTCCTGTGTAACCAACTACCTGTAACATAGCCATTCTCCACCACTTCAACCCTGGTACAAAATTAACAGGTGTTACCAGTCTTTATTTGGACACTTAAAATTCTGGCTTCAAAGTCAACACAAAAACAATAGCAAAAGACACTTCAGCCAAAGGAACCACAAGGCCATCTGCCTTCAGTATCATCCACCAAAGAGGTGTCTGCCCTACAAAGTAGCCTCATTACTTGGTTGGACAGGACTATTCTTAAAATAAAAAGCCAAACTGATTTTGCACTCGTGTCTCTAATCATGGATTCAGACACACAATATGAATCCCCAGTGAAAAGTCAGTTCTACTCTACTACTACAATATCTGCTGAATATTTGTTCTATTCCACCTACCAACTGCTTTACTAATGGAAGAAATCCATTCAGGTATATCATTCCTAATCTTAATTATTATTATGCCAGTATTTAAAAGCAGTTGTATTCATAAATAAATCTATATATATCAACACATAGCAACTTAGGACCTTAGGAATGCTCAACAGACCAGACAGCGATCCAAGAGTATCAGAGCATCTTCCTTACCAGATATGATAAATATCTGAGAAATCAGGTCCCAGTGTCTGGAAAACTGCTCCAGCTGATCAACTCCAGCAGGATGAATGACACAACTACCTCCAGTCATGCATCCAGGAACACAAACTCGTTCCTTGCAGCCCACCTGAGGCCTGGACAGCAAACCCTGCCTGGGTGTAAGGGCCCAGCTACACCAGAGAGGGACAGGGCAAAGAAAGGAGCCCCCAGTCCCAACGGGAGGATTCCTGCAGATGAGAGGCAGCTGCCTACAGCAAAGATGGCACAGTGCTCAGGAAGGCAGCACTGCATCTCATGCTGGATTTTGGTTTTAAAGCCAAGGAGAATGACTCAGGAACTCACATGGCAAAGACAATCAGAAGAACCACAGACCAGTGATCATCAGAACATGTCATTAGTGGAAGGCAGACAAGAATGAAAGGACAAAGGAATAGCAAAGCAGCTCTCTACAGTTATTGATGGTTCTGGATAGTATACAGTTCTTCAGTCTAAGATATTTCTATGAGATGCTGCAAATATTAAAAACACTAACACTGCGTTAGCCTTACAATCCAGCCAGCAGGTCTCTGGAGCTCTTTTTTATTATATATCCAAACCCACAGCATTAGCTCCTTCACAGCCACCTTGGCACCACTGCAGTGTCATTGTGGAAGGCAGGACAGCAGAGTCATATCATAAAACACAAACAGGTGAGCAGGCCTCTCACAGACCACATGTCTGAAGATAGCAAGGGCAGGCAGAAAGGTCCAATTTTTGCTGATGCTGCTTGTATCAATCACAGCAAAAGTCAGTGAAAGGCACCAAGGGAAGCACTGGATAGTTCATCAGCTTTCCTGAGCAGACAGGACACCACCCCTGGCTCTGATCCTTTATTTCACTCAGTATTGCATGCCCCAGCCAGCCAGTAGAAATGGTGTTCACCAAATCCATTATTTCATGTCCACCTCACCAAGAAAGAACACTTTCAGTAAGGCCCACATGCGTCAACATAATTTCCAATTAATACAACTGAAAGCAGCTCCAGGATGGCCTTCATTTCACAAATAGAAGCAAAAAGGCAAATTAGAAGCAAACAGACTGTAAAAATCAAACTGTAAGGCCTATGTCTCATATTCAGTGTACATAGTTTAGAAACACCTAAAAACACCTAGAAAACCTGGTTTTGCTAAGAGAACACTGCCTCATTACATAAATGAAGTGCTCATAGCTTCAGTTCAACTGAAAGCATAACTGTCAGGCACATTAGTAATTCCATTCTGATCTTCAGCTTTTTAGCAAGTGAACTTGTTACTAATAGGGCGCAAATGAGACAAGCTGGAGTTGTTACTCATTGACAGCATGCATCTTACAAACCTCATCTGTCTCTGCACACATAATGTCTGATCATGTCCTCCCAAGTACAGGAGAGAACATGGGAATGCAATTTCAAACCACAGGAATGAAGAGGCATTGATCAAGATAGAAGTCAAAACTGTACAGTGTGAAGGTGTAATCAAGACTGCTGTAAAACTATAAGACTCCTCAGAGCCAATGAAAAAAGTTAATTTTCTTCCGAAGTTGGTTTTCACCTTGGAAACTAATTGTTGAAAGATAAAAGGTCACACTGCTTAATAGCAAGAAATAAGGAAAACAGTACATGCAGAGAGTGTTTGACATGAAGTATTAATTACCCTTTTGGCAGAGCATCTGTTTGTGCTGTGATGTATTACTCCTTACACTGAACCATGGCTTGGGATTCACTTATGATAGGTGTCACTAATGTGTGGACAAGTCACTTTTACCTTACATCCCTGGATCACTGTATCCCAGGTGTGTTCATGTATTTTTGAACGCAGCTGGTTTCTTGGCACATAAACATGAATTGCTCTGTGGTTTTAAGTGATTACCTAAAAAGAAATGGCTTGCTGTTTTGTTACCAAATTCAACTCCTATGCTGCCTCCAAGGGTGAAGGAAATGTGGTCTGCATCAGGTCATCTAGTTACTAATTATGTTATGTTCCTACAAAACACTACTTTAGCTGTTACCTTAAGAGAACAGTCTCTTGATTACCAGGGTATCCAGGTCTGCCTTTTTTTGCCCTTGGCTTGCCCTCTTCCTTAATTCATAAACATATCTGAATCAAAGCAAGCGGAAGGAAAAGGTAAGAGAAAAATGAACCCAACAAATTAGAGTAACAGGTATCTCGTAACACTTAGGCACTTCAAAGGAAGGTTAAACAAGAAATGAGATTTAGACCAAGCAAAAGGTTCTTGCATTCAGAATTAAGAATTCCCAGGAATTCTTCAACATTTCTTAAATTACAAGAAGCATTGAGCAAGATAACAGCAACCCAAAGAACCACATGATAAAAATACAGGCATTTACTTTTCCAGCAAACTACCAAGGATGATTTCCTGCACCCTGTGATCAACTCACAAGAGCAGCAACACTTCCTCTTTTGGACATTTCATCAGAGCACTGCCTCCAGATATTTTCTCTAATATTATGTTATGGCTCACCACTGCCTTACCTAGGAAGCCCCAGCAGTTCTGCAGTGCGAATTCCGTGTTGAATTTGACTCAGGTTAATTGTTATTGCTGGCAACCTGCTGGCTGTGGGGTAAAAGCCAGCTCACAACAGCTTCTTACATGAATTGGTGTAATGCAGAAATATCCAAGCCAAAGCCTGAAAGCAAAGAGACCCAGACTCTGCTTTTTCCACTGGAAGTCATCCCTGCAGAACACTGCCCAAATGTTCCAGGGAAAGCCTGAGCTACCCTGCCAGTGCAGGATTCCAGGGTCTCAGCATTCACTACAGCCCCCCAGATATTTTTAAACTACTTCTAACTGCCAAGTATTTTTCACTGCATTTATCTCTCAGTGATGACTTAAAGGAAGTGCTTATTTTTCATTTGACATTTTGTTAGATACACTGGAAAATAAACCAATTCCTACATATGCAAAAATTAGGAATTAATGAGGCCTGGCAATTACCTTGATGGAAAAAAACAAGTGACTTAGTTGAACATACAGAGACTCACTAAAAAAAGTCTGCTCTAGTAGTTAAAAAACAAATGAAATTGCTTCTTATTGATTTTAATTTAGGTTGAAACACTAGCTGTCTCTTCAACAAAGCCAGAAATGGAAACAACTATAAATGAGTACAAGATGTGATAAGATAGACAGATTCTTAAGCAATCTAGTATAGAGATGACCTCTAGTTTAGACAGTAGTTAAAATATTATATCATATGTATGGATCAATAAGTAAGTTTGCATTTGTCGCAGCTCCAAAAGCCAGAGAGCTATATTCTCTTTTCTTCAGTGACTAAAATGTTGTCCAATTAAGTCCTACTGTTTTTTCTCTTACAGATCCTCTAGATTCTAATTTACAAATAAAATCAAGAGAAGCAATTAAATGTTAATTACTATCAGCATGTTTCCCAAAGTGATGCACACGTGGAACAGAACAGAAGTAGTGTAGTCCAATCTTGATACAGAAGAATGGGTTACAAATTGAAATACGTTCCTCCTGCCATTACTTGCAGGCTACATGCTCTAGCAAGTCCCAGAATCAGCACCATGCTGCCCATCCCTCTATAGCACAGGAGCCTGCACCTCAGTCTCCCCTGCTGCAGCAGCTCTGATCCACTTGACTCCAGTCTCCAGAGCCAGCACAGACAAAGAGCAAGGGCTCAGAGGCTGCCCATCGAGTGTGTGCAGCACGGAACAACACTTGAAGGGACTTTTGGTGATGGCCATCCAGCCCATCACGTTAAAAGCTAATTAAAACCATCCTGGCAGGTTGTCAGGTCACTCCTCTCTGCTCTCCAGACAGCACACGCAGCCAGGGCCTGCCCAAAGCACACCAGAATAGCAAGATCAATCAAGCATGATTTATGATCCTTTCAGCACGACAGAACTTGAGCCATCATCACCTGGTAGCTACAGATCAGGTCTTCTCAGTGGTTTTTGTGAAGGCTCCTATATTTGGAAGGCAGGTCTCCCTATCTCCTTTAGCCATAAAGATTTCTCCACTGTCAGCCTACCTTTGCAGACCCCAGCCTCTTCCCAGATAATATTAGCTGGGGGAGAAGGGACTGTTTTTTCCCCATTTGATACACAATGCTAATCAGACAATCGAGGTAAAAAGCTAAAAGCACCGAAGGGATGCCACCCTAATAGAAACAGGGTCACAGTAACACAGCAGATCTAAATTCTTGCAAACAGCTCAGTAATCAGTCCCCCCACCCACTTTCAGCAGAGGAGGAAAATAAACACTTTCTACCAAAACCAGCAGCATGATTAACAGTAACAGGGTGAGGGTATGGATGGCAAACCCTCCCCCACATTCCTGAGAAATCTACTGCCTCCTTGGGATTACATCCAAATTGCAATATCCACTCCAAGTTTCTGATGAAGTTTATCTCTTATCCACACCCATGTCATCACACAAGGGCAATAACTGTGGCCAGAAGGTCACAGGCAGGTTCTGGAGCTATGTGAAACCTTCAGTGTACAATGTCTGACAGAAGACAAAGCCTGAGTTACCTTCTTTAGATAACCACATCACATGGACTGTTAGAGGATGCACTGATTGCTACTCCCTTAAAAACTGTTAGGCTTAAAAAGGAAACAAACAAAACCAGAAGAAATTATCTGAGACACTAAGACTGCAGAGAACTTAAGCCTTCCTTTCTATTTCTAAAATTGCCATTATAGCAGCATTCAAGGCATATTTAAAGAAAAAAAAAAAGAAAGCAGATTAATTCAATTCAAAGAGTTTATTTTAATAAAATAAGAAATCCTAAGAATCAGTGATCCAGGCCACATCCACTGAGCAGCAGAGTATTTTGTTCAGCACTGACTCCAATAATGATCTAGAAGTTATACTAGACAAACAATCAACATGAGCTTCCTTGCTGTGGCAGAAAAATAGGCCACTGAAAATCCCTGGATAAACAGAAAGGGAAATAGCATTGCACATACATGATATGCACAAGACCAGTGTTCGGTTCTGGTGTGCACCTTTCTAAAGAAAAAATGAAAAAGAAACCTGGAGAAAAGCCAAAAACAAAAAAGATTCTGACAAAAATTATTCAAGGACTGGAAAAAATCTCATGTCAAAGGGCTTGTGGGGTTCAGGTCACTGGGTTAATCAGGACATTGTAACATGGTTTTATCATAATTGCAAATACTCTCATGGTAACAAAATACCAGAGGGCTCTTTAAACTAGCAGAGAAAAGTGAAACAGATAAAAGACAGTTGTTAAAGTAGTTGTATGTTTGTAGTTTGATCTTCAGTAATTCAAGCACCACTTTTTTTGGTGGCTTGTTTATTTTGGTAACTATTTCATTCATAGAAGTTTGGTATCACTTCAAAATGGACATCAAACAAATAATTGATTTAAAAGAGACAACTGAAAACAATTCCAAGGACTGATATATATGATAAAGCATCCTCCAGAAAGCCAGAATTTTACTGAACAGACTGGACATCTCTGCTTCACCACAGGCAGACTCATACTAAGAGATGGTTTTGTATTTCATCACACGGTAAAAGAAAAACTTAGCAAGACGTATAAAGATAGTATTAAAACAGCAGCCCTTTGACACAAAGCCACCCTATGGGAATATTGACAATAACAAGCATGGATGTATTTCAGAATAATGTATGATGAGATTTATGGGACAAATCATCACCTGGTGAAAGCTGCCACAGAACAGCAATATCAGTTGTGCCGTGACAGTGTGCAGCAGCTGAGGACCTGCCATTGCACCCACCAAGAAAAGAAATTAGAGAACTTGCACATTTTACACCTCCGGTTTGCAAATATAACAATTAATTAATTCACAGTAAATAGAAGGGGAGTGCTTTTCAATGCATAAACAATGTAGTAAGAAAACATTTTAAAAGTCACGATTTCTGAAACTGCTGTCACTGAGCACAAACTTTAACACTTACTTAAAAAGCTAAAACTCTACAAAGGTGTCACTTCGAAACACAAACAGTTTTACAGAAACCATATAATCTGATGCAAAACCCTTGGGCAAAGAAGGAAAAATAAACAACTAATTTTAGAACCTGAACACTCCATTAGCAACTCTCACCAATTAAAATATGATACAACTGCTGTCAAAAGGCAAATCTTAGTTATACTTTATGCATGGATTTAAATACAAAGTACACAAGCTACTGCACTGTAACTATAACAAATCAACTACCTACAAGTAGCATGAAGGCCAACATGAAGAGACATTCACCTGGTTCTTTCTGCCTATCCAGTGAGTGGATGCAATGTTTAAGAGAAAGACATGTTGCATAATCCCTCATTTTAACTTTGACTGCTGTAAATCTGTACCATAATCTCCAGAAGTCTAAAAGCACCTTAGTAATCTAAATGTCGATGAGAGTTTATCAAAAATTTAATCCTTAAATTCACTTTTGATAGCAATGTAGATCTGTACTTAATTATTTGAAAGCAACTAGGTATCTTTGTTTCCAGGGGGTTGAGGGAGGATGGATGAACATAAGCCTCCTGCTGAGGCCACTAAACTGAGGTTTATATAAACATATGTCTACCAAAAAAAAATTTTCACTAAACTTGCTCTAAAAAGCTCTTTGTAAAAACCTATTTATTTTGAGAAATGTATCACTAACTTCACTACCTCCAATACATATAAACCAAATTCTTATAAAATCCAGATGAGGGGGCGGAATGGGGAGATTATACAAGGAAGCATTTCTAAGCACACCAAACTGACACAAAGGCAGAGAGTGGTCCTCTTTTTGGAGAGACCAAAAGAAAGTCATTTGCTTTCAGTTGAGGACCATCAACAAGGGTCAGGACAGAACTGTTTCTGTTTACCTCTGCAGTAGGAAAATGACTTATGCAGTGTATTGGCAAAACATTACCATCACATCCTGCTTATTCAGTGTTCACCTCCTCTTACACTGAAGTCCTCTTCCACTCTGGGACAACTAACACTGGTCATCAACTAGCCTGAAACACTCTCCAAGAACTCCAGGTCTAAGACTTCAGACTGTTAAAAAACAATACTCAAATAGCAGATACTTTTATAGGAGCAAGAGAAGGGCATGGCACTGCTTTGGTTACAGAAGTATTATAGCATTTCCTATATCTCTTACAAGCCTCCTGCAAGGATATGAGATGGAAAGAGTGAGGTTTGGGAAAACTGAACAACTCTTCACTTTGCCTGTGAGAAGTTATCAGATAGCTTTCCTTTCCTGTCAGCAGAATAAACTGACTCCCAACAGAAGAACTTTAACAGCAGTCTGTCAGAGAGATAGGCACATTTTAATTCAAAAAAAGAGAACAAAGCAGCTGCCACAAGATCAAATAACATCCTGCATTTTGCTTCTAAATACCACTGCAGCTCTTCAGGGCTCAAGGTTTCATTCATTACATTGCTATGAGCAGAGAAAAGTGTTTTTCAAAGGAGCTTTTCTAAACTAAGCATCCAAGTCTCAAAACACCTAGATTTTCTTTAGAAAGGCCCCCAATCTATGACTGCAAAGTCCCTCAAAGCAGGCACTGGACAGGATAAACATCTATCAGGCATCACTGCAGCATTTATACATAGAAAAACTGCAACATCCATGTCAATTGAGATTTTATGTGCCAGTACTGCTGGCAGGTGCATGATGTGGTCATGTTTTAAGTTCTAGAAAATGGTCGTCATTATTCAAAAGACTTGATAATTAAGAACACTAGTACTTCAATTCCAAAGCAAACTTAGAGATGCATAATAAAACCACATTAAAAAAAAAAAAGCCATACACTAACTGACTTGACTTTAACCATAGCTCACTTGAATTCAAATTGCTGTAAAGACAGCCATTCAGTGTAGCAAAACACATCTTACAGTGATTGCATGAACTCCTGAGCTTCCTTACACCCTTATGCCTTCACTCCTCCTCCTCCTGACAAGTGAGGAGTTTATTCCCACCACTGTCTCCTCCAGCCTCCCAGTAGTAATATCAAGGGAAAAGAAAAATGAGACAAGAACAGCAATATTCATGGAGCATCTCAGCAGCATCATTGCTGTGCTTGCAATCTGCACCCTAATTCATCTGTTCACTTTCAGGGTGGGAAGAGATTCTGCTTAGGTCACAAATATGTGACAGCTCAAGGCATAAAGCTGGAATCTGCAGTGTCCTGGCAGCTGTGCCTCGAGAAGATGAGTATACACAAAAGGCAAGCATTTGGAGACATGAGCAGCGCAGCCCAGATTCATTCAAGAGGATACTTGTCCTCACTGAAAGTGGGCTGGGATCACTTTGGAGCGTTGGAAGACCTGTTAGCACCACTGAAAGAAAGAGGCCAATTTGACTTGCCTTGGGGGAAGTAATCTGTACTCTGCAATACAGATAACATGATCATCAGCACAAGATACTGAGTAATGGAAAAATTAACAGCATTCAAGGATCATTTTTCTGTGCTTTTTTTTTCTCTAAAGGTTTATTGAAACACAAATGTGAAAACTAGTTGCTTTTATCGAAAGTTATTCTCTAGTTGGGCACATCCAGTTGGCCACACCCCAGGTTCTCCTGCTTAGGATGAAAGGGTGCATTAATGTACTTCTTCCTTCTCTGCTTTGCTTCCAAACCATGCATGTGTTCACAAAATTGATACTCCCTGGTGGAACCAGGCATCTGTGAAGTTATGTTCCCATCAACCTGTGGATGCAGATCCACAATTTTGACTTGGAGGAAACACTGACATGAGTTTACCTCATGAAGAAGGGAAAACTGGACAAAGATATTCAGACACCTAAAGGAGCAAGCAGTCCCCAGAGGGAATATATAAACTATAAGTTAACCCATATGGTGCATATCTAAATCCTCAGTGATTACATATTTTTAAGAACATTTGTCTGATGAGATTCCACTTCCTAAAATACTTAAGGATTGCTGTTTAGAATTAAAGTTGCATGGCATATAAAAATAAATAATTACAATTTCATCAACGCACAGGAACAACTCTGATCTTTAAAAATGGAAGCATGGAAGCACAATAACTTGGGCAAACAGAAATTAGGCTCATTTTTTCGTAATTTCTCCGATTAATGTTATATATTAGCAAAAGTACAGTGTTATTACCAAACCCTTAGGCTTCAGAGCACACCATGCCACATGTTCATTTGGCTGCTAAAAAGTAGCAACAAAATGATTAGCACTTTTTTCCAAGGACAGTTGAGATTAATAGTTTGAAGTCATTTCCTTAATTTAACCATGAAACTTGAACATTTAAATTAGACCCAACTTTAATAACATTTATTTCAGAAAACTGCAAGAATGTTAGTCCTTGAGCACTGATTATAAGATGGATAGAGTCCTCACTGTTAGCTGTCTTTTCTGTAATTGGAAACAAATTCCAGTTATTAAATTGACAGAACTTGATAACAGTACAGCCAACACTTGTCCCTGCAAAGACCCAGAAACTGGGAGTGAAACTATAACCCTACTGAAATCAATAGGCGATTTCCAGTGATTTTTGTGGTACCAAGCAGGATCTCTTTGTTCCACAAAGACTTCCAGTGTGGATGCAGGTGAGACGGGTGAAGGACATGACATCTCTGTGCTTGACTCACAGAAGCTTATCACTACTCTAAGACATCCTTTTTCTGAACAGGATCAGAAACCCTCACACATCCTCCTTTCCTAGACAAAAAAGAGAGGGTATAGGGGATAAGAGAACAATATAAGAAATCCTAACTCATACACACATGCAAAAAATCGTCCTTGTTCTTCCAAGCAAAGCAACATCCCCAGCCTGGATACAGGCTTTGTAGATGTTGCAGTATGGCTGAGGGAATTCCAGTTACCCTCAAATCGTGGGGCTTTTTTTTGAACGCACTGAAATCCCTTCTTTTTGTGATGCCTCTTCTTCCCTCCCAACTTTAGGAAGCCTCTTTCTCTGGCTGCTAGCACAGACAACTCCTGTGACTATTGGAAGACTTTTGAAAGCCAGGTCCAGGCCCCATTAACCACAAACCTGCTAAGGGACAGCAAAGCTATCCCTGGAGTCTCCCCACAAAAGCAAATCACAAGCTCAGCTCTTGCAGCCTGGGAAGGTTCATTTGACTGTCTTTATCTGCAAGGACTCCATTAGCAACTTCCCGTAACACAGAGCATATTTTAAAACAGCACTGAAAATAAGGGGTAATTAAAATGTATGAAGTGTCATCTTCATAAAAGCCACAGGACTAAAAGTCTTGGAGGGCCCTCTCCTGTACGTTCTGTATTTCTCTACATGCACAATGCACCTTCCTCTGTAAAATCTTTACTAGACAAAGCCAGTCTTCTCTGTACCTTTAAAAATATCTAAAGTAGTATTTGATTATTTCATAAGGCATAGCTCCCAGTATAATTTTTCCTCCAAGCAGAAGACAGTTATACAGAAAATCAACTCTCAGCTCACATCTACGAACACTCAAAATCCAACACCCATTTAGGCAGTTACCAGGTTAGCAACAATTTGATTCATTACCAAAGAGCTAATCTAGACGCAAGAAAATTACTTTCATTTATGCATCTAGCCTAAGAAAATGCTAGCAACTGTCATTCCTTAGACGACAAGATTGTCAAAGTAACAGCTAAGAACTGCACTAATGTGTTTTTCCTTTACAAAAAAATATTTACTCTCTCTTCGCAAAGTGCTGAAAAATCAGAGAGTAAGGATATCACCGTAATGCTAATATTTATGTCTTACTGATTTTTGGTACTGTGAATTTAGATTAATAGGTAAACGGACCCGATGGAAACAAGCTCTCTTACCTTGTCTTGGTTTGATTTATTAATCAATGCAATTACCAGTGACAAGCCCAGAGAAATGCACTAAACAGTTCAGAAAGAGGAAAACATCACCCACACATTTTTTTGCCAGTGACTCTTTTCTCTTACCGCAACTAAAGGAACAGCAACAAAAATACCTACTTAAAGAGTGAAACCCTATTACAACACTCGTGACAAAGAAATACTACAAAGACTTATTTTCTACATGGTTCATTTATTGTTACTGAACAAAGAAAAGAACAGCTTTTATGTTTCCTCACAAAGTGAAGTGATTTGCAGGGGAGAAAACAAGTTAGTGACCTCTCTTCCATTTAAAGGGACCTAGATATGAAGAAGAGGGAAAAAGGATTCTTACAAATTAAAATCAAGCTGACAAATACATCAGTTCTTTAATCCTCTCTAGAAAATCCTATGAAAAGGCAGAGAAGCGTTTGTGGTAGATACTAAATGGTTAATATCTGGCCAGGATTCCCCGCCAACACAAATTCCGATGATCTGCCATTGGATGTTGTCAGCATCAATGTCCTGTTATAGTCCACAGAGATCCTCCCTGCAGCTTTCCTGCCTCGGGCATCTCTGATGTACGGGATCAGAGTCTGAGGCATCCCCGTTCATCAGGATGTTTCACTCACCTGCCTGCACACACACCAGGTACTGCTGCTCTTCAGAGGAAAGCACACGGGAGCAACCAAGGCACCGAGGTCTAACATGGCAGGTCTGTACAAAAACTAAAGGCATAAAAGCCTTTCTGGAAAACAGTTTGCTTTCCAGGCAAACCTTGAGGGATGAACAGCCCTGAAACATCCCCAAGTATTACGCAGCTGTTTTACGACAGCTCTTCTGGCATTAAAGAGTTTACCAACACTCTGCAATCGTCCTACTACCCTCTGCTCGCATCCATCTTCATATTCAAACCATAATGCAAATATTATCTGGTTCAAACATCGCTGATCTAAATCAGCAAGTCATACAATACTGTCGTATTAAACCAACATCAGGGCTTGTTTTCCTGCAGCATTCTGCCTTCTAGATGTAATTACTATACAATATGTATCAGAACCAAAGAGAAAGACATCACTCCGAGAAATTGAGAAGGAATCAATACAAAGAAGATAAGTGTTTCATCAAAAGCTGCAGAGGTATTAACCCTCTCCCAAACTTAGCTTCTTTTTGCTTCAAATCATTTTACCATGGGAGAAACTGCTGGAAGGAATGGGATGGGTCTATATGCTTAGCTCTGCATTGGGGTTAGAAAAAAAAGGGTATTTCAGGAAGAAAAATTTTAAAAAAGAAAATGAAAAAAGGGAGGGAAAAAAGAAAAAAAAAAAAAAAAAAAAGAAGAAAAAAAAGAAGTGGAAGTGACTAAAAACCCTCCAGAATTTAATTATTTCTCTACACTCTTGCACGCCTGGACGCGGCGAACAACCAGGGCTGCCTCAGGAGCCCACAGAAAGGGCGGGAGAAGCTGAGGGGGGGCGCAGCTCCCTGGGAAGAGGGGCTCGCGCTGCCCCAGGCGCCTCACAGCACCGCGCCGCAGAACCCCCGCCCCATCCTCGCCGGGAGGGAGGGAGCCCAGGGCAAAGTACCCAACGCAAGGCCTCGGGGCGCGGGGCCGTTCCCGGGGCGCTGGGCCGTTCCCGGGCCCTTCCCGGGCTGTTCCCGGGGCGCTCCGGCCGCCGCGGGTCCCGGGAGCGCG
>VZRF01005025.1:0-26063 GCA_013396875.1 Vireo altiloquus | reverse complement strand
GCTCGTGTGCACGCTCCCGCCCGTGTGCACGCTCCCGCCCCGCTGCCTGTGCGTGTGTTTGTGGGAGACGCCGCTGGCAGCCGCGCGATTAGGGGACGGTATGTCACCGAGCCGCGGAAATTCGCCGTTCGCAATTTCGGGTGCCGCGCTCTCGCCCCGGCGGTGTCTGTTTGAAGTTACTTGCCTTATTATGCCGCCCCCCGGTGCGTGCTTTTTTGAGGGTGTGGGGAGGGTGTGTATAGATTGGTGATAGGTAGCCGTGTCTCCTGTGGTTCCCCCCGCACACACACACACTGTGTGCAGCACTCGGGGTATTGTCAGAGGGGTCCGACCCCCCTCTCTGCCCCAAAATCACAGTTTTCCATCCCCTTCGATACCCTGTATGACTCTGTGGTCCCTCACACAGTCACGCAGCTCAGTGCTGTGCCGGGTATTTCCAGAAATCCTCATCGAAATCATACAGGTTTTTTTTCTCCTCCAGTGGTATGTGTCTTTTTGGGTACTGCACACCTCCACCCCCACTAGCCCTAGAATCACGTAGATTTTCCTCCCCCAGTGATACACGTCATACCCACAAAATTGCTGGTTTTCCCCCAGTATTGTGCATTGTACTATGTATTTCCAGAGAACCACCTCAAAATGAGATAATTGTTTGGTATTTCTGCAAAGTCAGATGAAGGCTGTCCCAAGCCACTCCGCATCCATAACCCTCCCGGGCAGCAGTTTCTAAGTGCTAATTTTGCACAGGAAACAGAAGCAGATAATGGTGTGAATTCAGGATGAAGGGATGGTTGCTTGTAGCTGGTATTTCCTGCCTGTGCTGTGGTCTGCTGATGCTTAAGTTTCATTCAGAGGTAGTTTTTGTCTGTTTCTTTGTTAATTACATCCATTACAAAGATTCTGTTTCAGAACGGTAAGGGTTTGGCCAGGTTTATCAGTGAGTAGTGTGCTCAGCTCTGGCTCTGTCATTTGCTTCTCTTTACTTACCTGCAAACCTTCCACATTTTTGATGTTTCCAGAGGAGAAGAGAGGGTTGGCAGGAGGAGGAACAGAGTAGGAAAATTCAGAAATCATTTGTGGAGTAGCAGTGATTTTCTCTCCCCCTTCCTCAGCTTAGGGGTCACTCCAGCAGAGCCCTCAGGTACTTAGGGCTGTCTGCAAGTGGCTTAGTGTCCATCCAGGTTTACCCCACTCAGCACAAGATGCCAAGGCAGTGGATTATGCTGCATCGAAAGGGCCCCTCATCAGGAGACATTTGTAGGCTTTCCTTTGACTTTCTCTCCACATACCAGGTCATGACTGCCAAAAATCACAGTTGGAAGTTAAAAAGGCAGTCCTTACAGGCCAAAACTGTTTATCCCAGTAGGGATTTTTCAAGTGTAACGATTTAAGGACCTGACAAGATGTTCTTTGCCCTTGAGGACACCACCCATTGGAGTGTGCAAAAATTAGAGAAGGTACTTGTGTAAGGATTTGTCTAAAGCAAAGCAAAAATTTATAGGCCCCAGAGAAAGGTCTTATCCAACCTGTTAATTATCATTTCCCAGACCAGATGGGGTTTTAAGGTTGGTTTCAACTCTCATAAAAACAAAGATAGATTGTAAGTGCTAAATTTTCCTGATTTTTTTTGTTTCTATGAAAATCAAAACCAAATCCCCACCTGCCTTGACCTTTTGGATTCTGCTGTGACATCTGGGCTCGGTTACTTATTGGGCTGTTCAGAAAAACCTGCAAAATATTCCCCTTTTGGCAATTGATTCCAATTTGATTTGCTGTTCTGTTCCAACAGATAGGAAGGCAGGTTCTACACCAGTACTAAGACCTTGTGGCTCTGCAAATGATGTCTCCCTGGTATCATAAGAGGCAATCTTAAAGTGTTTGAATCTAAAAGTGAGTTTCAATTAGGTCTCATTACATGAGAAAAGTTACTACACACTATTGCAATCTCACAAAAGAAGAGTAAAAACAGTGAATTTTTTTCAAAGAGCAGTTTGAATTAGTAGTTTTCTCAAAAACTTTCTCAAAAGTAGTTTTCTCAAAAGCTTTTTCTTCGCAAAAGCTGTTAATTGCACCGCTTTATATTTAAAACATTTTTAAAATTAGTTTAGGATTTTCTATCCTGGAAAATGGCAACCCTGAAACTGGACCCATATCTGGGAATTGGAGGAATTTTGCATTTTCCATTCTCGGCGCAAACATGAAAGTGAGATATAAAATGCATAATCAGAATAATGTCTCCTGAGGAGCACAGATGACTTCAGATCTCTCTAAGCTGCTAAGGAAGATTTTAGAATGGCAGTGCTCCTATCAAAAACCAGAGATGTTCAGGCTGGATATTCACAGTAGTCGCCTCAGGTCTGAACTTCTTAAAACAAATCTGTAAAAGCCCAATGTCAGCACGACCAGCTTGGTTTAGCCTGCTGGGGTACAACATGTACAATGACCCACTTTTCCTGGAGTGGGAAATCAATCATTGCATCGTCACACATCTGTTTAGGAGCTGTGGTGGCGGAAGTAGCTTTGTTTCGCATTAGCAATTTGGGTGGGCAGAGAAATGGAAAGATGGATGACGAAGATGCAGAGAACAAAATTAAACATGGTTAAATGAGAATCCATTTCCTGCATGCAGTATCTCTGTGCCTGAGGCACGCTATCTGTCAACAATACACAGGTACGAATTGGCCTGCAGATGGATCTTTAGCTACCCAAACACAGCAAACTGCATTAGCAGGATGCAGCTCTGCTGGGCTGGGGCTGCCTGGCTGTGGAGTGGCCACATTAGACAGGACAGCTGATTCTCCCCACTGATTGAAATACTGTGGTGTGATCAAAATAACTACTACTGTGTGAAGAGATTGAAAGGGGACATTATAACCCAGTGCAGCAAAACCAGACCAGTGGGTGCTCTGCAAATCTTGCAATATTTACAGTTAGCAGAGCGGGTGCTGTCGAGGTGAGAAGAACGGGACCAGTAGCCCTGGTTTGCTTGGAACAGTGAATAAAAGGTAACTGCTATCCTTTTTTTCCCCCCTCCTGTTTGAACAAGTAATATTTTAATGCTGCCTTCATCAACATGTGGGCATGATTCCTGGGAAAGGAATTAAAGTCTGTTAATTTATTTGATCAGACATGAGAAATAATAGAAAACTGAAACGAAGACTCGTATTTGTCATATGTTTGAATTAGTGAAAAGCTGAAGAAAGCAGAAAAATATTGCAAGGAATTCAAAGATGAGAGGTTTTATTGAATTAGAAAATTATTAATAGCATTAATCATTTCCAAAACAGGCTTCTTAACATCTGTAATGACTCTGTAAAGATTGAAGAAATAAAAATCAAAGAAAAAAGTCAGATACACAAAGTTACACTTCTTTTTGTGCTTAGAAATAAAGGGATAAATTTTCCTCGATTTACAGCCAGCCTCACTGGAATGGTTAACCTGTGGGGAAAAGACCAGGTGAGGATCTAGCCCTGAAAGGATAATTCAACATGAAGTAGAAAGAAGTAGCTACAGTTCAGATTATAACTAATGTGACGTATAAACTTCCTGGTTAATTCAGCAATCCTTGTTCCTGTTCAGCTTTGCATGGAAAGGAAAAAAAGCATGCTGAACTTGTAGTTTCATAAATTATACTATTGCAGAGTTCGTTTCTCGTAGCCTCAGGACAGATGCATTCTTCTCAGAGTATGCTGTGAGGCTTTCAAGGTCTTAACAAGGCATCTGAGAACCTGCTGAGAACCAGAGGTGGAGGGCAAGCAAAGTCCTGTGATAAAAGAGAGGGCTTTATTTCAATATAATCATAGCAATGAGCTGTGTTGTTTGATTTATGAAGACATAAAAATAGATGAACTCAGAGATGCAGGTAAAGTGAAAGGTATGAAAAATGTTGATGGGTGATACAAACTCTGCATGAAGACATAGGCTGTGGGTAAGAGATTGCTGCAAGTATTACAGGCTGCACATCTACAGCTCAACCAGAATAACAGGAATGAGCACTGACTTGAGAGATACTCCAAGATGTCCTGGCTGGGCAGTGTCTCACAGGGTTTGCATAAGGCTTTTTTGGAAGACCAGTACATTTATTTTCTTGTGTTTTAAAAAAGGAACCACCACCTTAGGGTAGCCTTAGGCTAAATCATTCAGAACAGACACTTGGTCACATGCTCAGATGCCTACTTGAAAACTTCAAATTAACCTTGAAGTCAAACAGTTCTTTTGTCTCCTGAAATGGCCTCAAAATGGCTATCTTTGTAAAAGTGTGTGTGGTGGGTTGGACTGATCAGCGGTGAGTTTCTCTTTCAAAAGCAGCTGTAGTTCAGAGTCCTGTGGTACAACCTTTCTAGAGCTGTGAGTGTGTGTTTAATTTACAAATCCTCTCCTGTTAAAAGAAGAATAAAAAAATCTATCATCAGTGTGGCAGTGAGCAGAGCAAGCATGTTCATGACTAGAGCTGAAGGATGAGATGAAAGACCCAGTTTTCTGTCCTGCTTATCTGTGACCACATCCGTGACTCACTGGAAATTAGAAATTCTTGGCAGAATTTAAGGTGGAAACTAACAAGACAACAGACTTAGGATCTTCCATTATTGGTGCAAATATTGTTTATAGGTTTCAATAATATTTGGATTCAATCCAAAACTTGGGATCCTCAGTTGCAGCAAAGCAAAAATGCTTTGAGTGGGAAGGCTTTATCCATGCTCGATGTTTTTCCACTATCGTGCAGCTTGCCAGGGAGGTAGCTGCATCTGTTAGGTTTTTCTACACACTGAAGCTGACTCAAGGACAGGCAGGGTTTGCAGGCAGCATGAACTCTGGCTGAATATAAGTTGCTGTACGGAGCAGCAGGGGTGTGGTGTGCTGGATCTAGACATGTTACAGACACAGTTACCATGAGCAATCTTGTATTTAAGACAAGCTTCCAGCCCCCTTGTCTTCCTGGACTCCACAAAGCCAGGCACATAATGAGATACCTACTCTATTAAAGGCCTCATGCATTACAACCAAAACATCATTGAAAACATTCACAAAATTGGTGAGAATAAATTCATTGAAGGTGGAATTTCTGCTCTTCCTTCCCCCCTTTCAGTCCACTGCTTATTTCTGCCAAAGAAGTTGCAATATGCTCCTGCCCTCCTGCATGGATGTCAAAAAGATGTGTCAGAAGCTACTGGTGAAGGGTGACGACACAGGTGTGCTGTGGTCCCAGGGGGAGAGGCAATGGCTCTGTAACAAGACATGACCTTCTGTTGTAAACCCATTGCAAAGGGTGTCCAAAGCCAGGCCGCTGAAATCGCTCCTCAATGAAGACCAATCAAGCAGACTGCAAAAACGAGTTTCCTAGTCAGTCCCAGGAGAGCACTTTCAAGAAAAAGAAAATCTGTTCTATAAATGGTAGAAGCAGACTCCCAAGCTGTTTAAGGAGAGAAAGTTAAAGAGGAACATTTGCCATACCCATATTCATTCAGAGATACACTCTTTTTTGAGTACAGGAATAAGATGATGTGCAAACTTGTATGTTCTGGCAATCTTTTTTAGTTGGTGATGTCTTACAGGAGCTTGTACAGATGTGAATAATTACATTCCAGAAACTAATGCAACCCCTTGGCAGGGGGGAGGGGAGGAATTGAGAGAACAAGGAAAGAAATAACATTTGTAAGGAAAAGTAACTCTTTATTTTGGGTACCTGTGTTGCAACAGAGAAATGCAAATTGCAGCATAGTTCTGTCCTTGCTATTCCTCTCTGGTTTCAGAGATCTGTGTTTTTGGTGTTTGGGTTTTTTTTTCTTAAAACATTAGCAGTTACTCAAATATGGGCTTGTATAAAGCACTCTGGATTTGAGTGTGGACCGGCAGTACATTAGCTAATATGATTCCATTAGAAAGGAATTCCATAGTCGGTGCCCCAATTAAATGAAGAAGTGTCAATATTAATAACCCTTCCAAAGAAAGGGATAAAATCAGATGCCCCAGTGACCCCTCAGACATGAGTTATTCAGATCAATACATACCCGTAAGCACCGATGGAGATAGATAAACAACAACAATGTATCCAGGCCACTGAGGTTTGGCAGTACAGCATACCCACAAAGTATCCTTTGTTTCCTCTACTTTCGCTTTACATTCCCTTATTTTCCAGTGTCAGTAGGATG
Source organism: Vireo altiloquus (assembly GCA_013396875.1). Lineage (NCBI taxonomy): Eukaryota > Metazoa > Chordata > Aves > Passeriformes > Vireonidae > Vireo > Vireo altiloquus. The sequence goes on along the minus strand of VZRF01005025.1, from coordinate 19,914 downwards.
GGCTACTTGTCTGCAAACTCCAGTTTCTTGCTTGAAGTTCATCCTGTCTCCTCTTGATGCCTGGACTAAAAAGGATTTCTTAGAAGCGTAAAGAGGCTGTCCAAAAAGTTGAATAAGCAGTAAGCCAAATCCTTGACAGCTTACATCTCTAATGCAACCGAAATGATTTTCATTCATCTTTTTAATTGCCATCAAATACAGATCTACTGCAGCTGGGCACAACTCCACTGGGCATTCACTTTCCTGGAACTGCACCTACTCGGGTCCAAGTCACGAGTTTTGCCAGTGCAAGGAGGGCTGTGACCAAATACTACAAAAATGCAGTTGTTACTTTGTACAGTGTTTTGCTGCTTTGGGAGTGTGGCAAGGCTGTGCCCTTATCTTTTCTCCCCAGATTTCATGTTCATGATGCATATCTTCATGCCATCAAGGTCTAGTAGTTGCAATGCACCCTGCTCACATCTACAGTGTTGGAGAGTTTAAAACATTTTAGAATTTCAGCATCTCTTTATGTTGATTTCAGCAGAATGGGAGAAGAGGATGCCAACTTCCTGAAAACAATAAATAATTTGGGCCTAATTCTACCTTTGTCTTTGCTGGTGTAAGTCTAACTTCTCTTTATGCAGCTGACAGGTAATTTGGGACTGTAACATGGGGCAGAGTCAAGTCCTTTAATTTGGAAGAAGACAGTCGCTTCCTCTGGCCCATGCCCAAGAAAATATATATGACATATTAAAGATAGTCGTAGAAACTCTGATTTTTTTTTTTTGTGGTTTTGGGTAAAAATATTCAATTCTGGACTTTAAACTTGGCTTTCATAGCTAAGCCACAAAAGGGGGCATGTTTATCATAAGTGACCTGAAGAGTACAACTAACATGTTTAGAACCTTGAACTGTTGTGTTAGTCCACAAAAACTTATAATTCCAGTTTTAAAATAACTAATGATGTCCAAATAAATTATAGCATCTATTAAAGATGCTATAATGTATTTCCCCCATCTTAAGATACTTTGATGGGGGGAAAAGGAAACTGAGAATTAAGTGGTTAAGACTAATTAATAGCAAAGGAATATGAGGTCTCATAATTCCTCCCAAAGCATCACAGTTAGTAAAATAGCACGCCTTTTTTTTTTTTTTTTTTTTTTTTTTTTACCTGTAGCAGAAACACAACAGAATAACATCATTCCCTTCCGATGGAAGCACGGGAGTGTTCCCTGGGCTGCATTTGTTCCCGGGAGCTGCTGGGTGTGAGCAGCCCCCAGCCCGAGGGGCTGAGCCGGCGGCGGCTCGGAGCCACACGGGGGAGTCGCAATGCGCGCATGGCCGAGTTTGTGTCTCACGAATCTCTCCTTGGGAAGCTGATTTCTCCGTGCTGCCGCCTTGTCAGTCTGTCTGGGAGATAATACAAGATCTGCAACACTTTAGCGCGGCAAAAAACAAAGCTGGAAGCGCGGTGTTTCTGTAACAGAACGGCCTGTAAGTACGGTGGGTTTTTGTGGGGGGAGAAATCTGTGCCGAGCAGGGTTCTCTTTATTGAACATCGAGCCACCAACTTGCCTGGTAATGCCATGTAGAACACTAAGAAAAGTTAAAGAAATCTCAGCCATCAGTAATAAATTGCTAGAGATTTTGTGTAATCCATTAGGAAAACAGAGGGTGTGGCAGGTTCATTGAGTAACACAGCAACATGGAATCTGGGCACAGCGACAATGGAAGAACAGTGCTGGAGCAGGAGCCAGGCCTGTATGCATCCGTTTCTCATTGCAATGTATAGCACTGTCTTCTATATAATAGGAATAATGCAGGAATAATGGGCAGGGACCATGGTGTGGGCTGGCTCTGGTGCTCCTGTCCCAGGATTTAATGATCCTGGTATCCTGACAAAACCCACCTTTCAGTAAGTACAGGCCATGAGCAGTGGACATACATCCTGAAAATCCTGCAGCAGTGAACCATCCTCATTCCCTGAGTTTTCTTGCAGTATTCAGGCCGTCCTGACGAGAATTCCCTTGGATTTTTGTACATCATTCTTATGACCTTACCATATCACACAGGAGACTTACTTTCCTATTTTATTGTTACCTGCTGCTAATCCAGACGGCTGCTCACACAATACACCATTATCCTGCAAAACAACATGTGCTGGCAAACGCTGTTTAGTGAGCACTGGCCACCAATCCGAGAGAGTCAGGGTCACTGCAGAACAATACCAAGAGAGGTCTCACTAGCTTCTTCTCCCTCCTCCATTCAATGAGCTGTTAATAGACAAGTTGTTAGGGAGAAAAAGAACTAAATAGTTTACAAGCTTACATTTGAAGGCCTGTGAATTGCATGAGCTGAGCCAGCTGAATGAGAGCCAAGGCAATCTCCCCACGATTGTAGAAAATGTGGCATTGAGGCATGTGGAGGCAAAGAAAGAATGACAGTGACCAGGTTTACAACATGCAAAGCTGAAATAATTACTACTTTCTGTGGCATAGACTTTTTCGCTGAACTACAATATGGAATCGAAGCATTCCTTTAAATGCACATGTGTGTTTTGTGTTCATATTTTAAAACTTTCTCTATCCTATGCAAATATTAATTTACAGCCCTAATAAAAACTTTCTGAAGTTGATTTTTATTATTTCCTCATTGGACCTTTCCCCCTCCTACCTCTCATTCTCTATTGCAGAGGCCACTCTCACTGTGAGAAATGACAGCAGTATTTTTCATTACTCTTTGGGTTTTTTTGGGACCTAGCAGTTATGAATAGGAATGTGAACCACTTTCAATACAATTACCTAGACAATAATTTGGGATCTTTGGAGCTGGACTGTGCAACTGAAAATATTTGTAACCCTTTGGTTACCAGCTAAGAGATTGACATAATTCCTTTTGATATAAACGATATGGCCAAATTATAATTAATCAATAATAAGGTTTATTCCGTGACCAGAATTTCGGTAACGTGAAAGCCACGATCGGAAGAAGACAGCACCAAGCCTGGGTTCGGAGCTGGGAGAACGTACAGAACCGACCTCTACCACATCAGAACTCCCTCGTTCACAACACCGCCGGAGAAAGCAGGTTTTATACAGTTTTTCCGGCAGAGTCCGAATTCCTGAGGTCCTCCTGGCCATCCTATATATTCATGAACCTTTCCTTTTCTTTACTCCATGAATTCATGAAATTTCTTTTCGTTAGTTGGGTCAAGACAAAGCGTTTCCTCCGTCCCGATGAATCTCCCATCGCTGATTTCGGGAATCGGAAATCCCTAATCATGGTGATTTGATTGTATCACTTCTTCTGATCAGGTCATCATCACTTGGGCGTTGTGTGAATGTTCCTTGATACAATCTAGCACCCTAGCTCGGAGCCACATCTTCACATGTTAATTAGGTTCCTCTCACTGCAGCACGAGCTTGCAAAATCTTCTCCCAACTCGACTTTGCAGTTTAAAACTTGGTTTAANAACTCCCTCGTTCACAACACCGCCGGAGAAAGCAGGTTTTATACAGTTTTTCCGGCAGAGTCCGAATTCCTGAGGTCCTCCTGGCCATCCTATATATTCATGAACCTTTCCTTTTCTTTACTCCATGAATTCATGAAATTTCTTTTCGTTAGTTGGGTCAAGACAAAGCGTTTCCTCCGTCCCGATGAATCTCCCATCGCTGATTTCGGGAATCGGAAATCCCTAATCATGGTGATTTGATTGTATCACTTCTTCTGATCAGGTCATCATCACTTGGGCGTTGTGTGAATGTTCCTTGATACAATCTAGCACCCTAGCTCGGAGCCATGTCTTCAAGTGTTAATTAGGTTCCTCTCACCACAGCTCGAGCTTGCGAAATCTTCTCCTGACTCAGCTTTGCAGTTTAAAACTTGGTTTAATTCAACTTAGTTTTTTATATCATAACATATATACATGAAATAAGCACAAATTAACCACACCATGTCTTACATTTTTAATAATTCATTCTGTCCTTTAAACTTACCAGAGGGGGAAAAATTTTTTGAAAAGCAGCAGAACAAGACAAATTAATAATAGTGAAACAGAAAAATTGAAAAGTAAAGAATGAAACCATCAAATCATTCATTTTAAGATGTTCAGTGGCCAAAAAGAATGAAGGAAAGAACAGTTAAAAACCAGCCACTATTGAACAATGATAGTTCAAAATTTCTACCTTTGAGAAAAGCTCAGAAACTTCCAAGGGGTCATATCTTCAAACAAAAGGATTGTTTTGGATCAAATACACTTTTAGGTAAAAGATTTCAACTTGCTTACAAATTTCTTCATATGGTTCTCCCCATTTTACATACTCCTTGGTTAGAAAGAAGCCAGGTGCTGTCTCTAATCCAGTGCTGCAATGACAGCAGGAAGAGCTGAGGCAGCTGCTTTAATGTAGCCCTTACGAACAACCTGAGGGGATCAGACAGTTGCTGCTGGGGTTTTCAGCAAAGGACAGTGGTGGCTTTTGCTGTAACCTCCAGTAATGGGTGGCTGTCTTTGATAGCTTATTTGAAGTCCATTAAAAGCAGTGGAAATCAGCTTGACAGCAAACACAACTTTGTTTTTTTAAAACAGTTTTTTGGTACATTATCACATAGATCATTCACAAACTGGACTAACTTGGGTCAGTGTACTAGTTTGAAATCAAACCAGTGGGAGATCGCAAGTCATAATTTAATAGAGAAAAAAATAAATGAAATAAATAAATGCAGTAGTACAAGAACACTGACAAAGACAGAATACAGCCTGACACCCTGTGTTGGTAGCAGTCCAAGTAAAGTGGTTCTGTTGAAGCGGTGATCCTATAGCAAAATGGGTCTGAAGGTCCAGCAGTAGCTCTTGTCCTCTGGGAGTCCAATAGGTAAGCACTGCTCTGGTGTTCAGAATCTCACCTTATATCCAGGCTGGAATGCTTGGTTCCTCCCTCTGGGTGGAGCATCTCACAATGGTGAGTCATGTGATAAGGCCTGATGGGCCATTAACAGAAGATAATCCAGAGCGGGGGGAGGCAGAGAGCACTGCCCCACCTGGTTTCAACAGTTCATGAAGATGGTGATAGAATATACTTCAACTCAGGACAGTCAGTGATCCAGAAAACAGCTTTTCCAGTCAGACTTGAACTTTGCCCATTAAACTTTGTCTCAAAATCTGAGTATCTTTACCAAAGAGAAATATTTTAGTCATGCTTAGACTACCAGCCATCTATTGCTTATATCTGAAAGGAAAATATTATTCTACACTCAGCAATCCAGCATCCCTCTACATGGGGTAAGAATTTCTGCCACTATTATAAGACCAATGGCAAAACTCATGTTGACCTCAGAATGGACAGAGTGACTTCTGAATTGTTAGATGCTCTCTTTTGCTTCCAGTCCTGCAGTGTCAGTGCAGGTAAATCAGTTTCCGGAATTAGTCATCTGAGATCAGACCAAGTTGAGATTATGCATTTTCAGGTCCTTTATTATGAAAATTTTTCAAGTATGCTGAGAAAAACTCTTCAGAGGCTTCAGAGAAACCATTGCGTCAAGGGCAGTTTGTTTCAGTGAAAGGGTGAAGATTTATCTATTCAAACCTGGAAATCATTCTCTTTTGTTTTGGTGGGTTGATTTTCCTGAGCTGTTCAGTGTGTCCTCCTCTTAGATCCTTACATTCAAGGTAGTAGTTCCCTTATATTGGCTGATCTTTTTTCTGCTTTTAATATTCGCTACTGATTTTCTTGTAGTGCAGTTACATGCAGTTCAACAGTCCCCTACTACTGTAAATAAAATGAGATAAAAAACTTGGCTTTCTTTCTGCATGTGAAAAACTTGGCAGCAGCCATCCTCATCCTTAACTGAGCATTTGACAATGTCACTGTCAGTGTGTGTGAGAGCAGTTCTGCATGCCCTCACATGTTACCAGTACCCATGCTGGTTACATAAAGCTAGCTTGGGGTCTGCTGATATTACTGGCTGGCTTTATCTAGCAAGCAGAGGTACCAGGGGCATCTGTGCATCTGCTGGATGTGCAGATGGAGGCAGCTGCCCTCTTAGACACTGGCAGAAATAGCAGTGTTAGCATGAGCATCTATGACCAAGCAAGATATTGCTTATCTGCAGTGTATGGTAAAGTCACTGAGGCTCCTGTTTTCAGATCAGACAGGTGTTATTTCTAGCTATAACTGACAGACTCTGGCTTAACTGGTCACTTAAATAACAACAATAAAATCCAAAACACACCTTCATCTCTTTTTCCCTTGTGACTTTGCAGACACTCACTGTCCTCAGGGAAACAACCAGCACAGTTAGAGTACAGAAGGTGCACTCCTTTGGCCAGAAAGAGTCTGTATGGCCTTCCCAGAAGCCACACTCCCTCCAGAGTCCTTGGTGTTGGCTCTGTGTCAGCTGGAGGTTGAATGCCCTGCTGAAGTGCTGGGGCAGCTTCCAGGGCAGCACCTGGCATGGATCCTCAGCCCGTGCCAGGCTGTGCTCTGGAGCTTTGCCTTGCGCTGTGCTTGTCCTGAGAGCACACGTTACCACAGCTTATCCTGGCTGCTTTGGGCATTGACAGCAGCTGAATTGAGTGCTTGACTGAATGCCAGGATCTGCTGGAGGCTCTGCAACCTCCTTAAGCCAGCCACGGGCCAACTTCATTGTTATTTCCCTCTGCCCCAGACAGATTGGGCTAGGTGCTGCTCCAACAGTGCCCAAGACTTGGCTGCACCAGGTCTGAATGGCTGAGTACTGATGTCCTCTGCCTCTGCCAAGGTTACAGATCTCAGTTCTACTGCAGGTGATGCTTACTCCCTGTAAAGTCCTGTAGGTTTGTTTCCTGTTATGTCTGAAAGCCAGCTCTGAGGATCAAACCTGGGTGGAGATTCAGATCAGCACTGCCAATAGTCATCTGTGTTTGTTCTCCAGGAATATACAGCTGTATCTTCCTGCTGTGCTTTGTGTGGCTGCAGCCCAGATAGCCTCTAAAACAGACCTTCACATGGAGTATGTTCCAATGCAGACATGCTGAAAAAAAGCCAACATTTTATCTGATGTCCCAAAGTATGGAGTTACAGGTTTTGACTCATTTTTATTTAAATACATCCTTGAGATCTAAAAAGACTGTATTCTTTTAATTTTGTTTCTGCAAAAGCAAATCTATTCCAGTTAGTTAATGCAACCTGCTTTGAAAAGAGCTGCGGAATATCCTTGTAAATATATTGTGGAAGCAAGTAATTAAAATAGTCAAAATAAAAAGTAAAAATCACATGACTTTAAGAAAGCACATAAAAGATAATCAAGCAGGGTAAAACCAAATAAGATTAATTTCAGTTACAGACTCAGTATATGGTGTATTATATTCTTTGGACTGAACAGAATTGCATGCTGTGCAAGGGTGTTCTGAACTCCATTAAAGAGTAATCTTTGTACACAACAGTAGTACTGTGCAAATAAATGTTGTGAGGCAAAATAAATAAGTTTTGAGAAATGAATGACTTTAGCAGTAGTTTGCCAATTAATTAGAACAAAGAGGGGAGTCTAGCAGACAACAAAGAGATGAACAGGGAAGAATTCAAGTTGCTGTAACAGCTTTTGCTATTTTCTTTGCTTTTTGCTAATTTTCCCTCTCAAAATCTTTGTGGGATTTTCTTTGAAGGGAGAAGGGAGCCAAGAGGATGCAGTGGCAATTTTTCTCACACATGAAGTGCTATCTTTGGGTCTTTCCTCAAAAAAGGTTAATTGTAACTTGATCATTTTGTTTGAACAGGGCAATGGAGTGTGAACTAGAATAGAGAAAGAATTAGAGAAGATTTAGTTAAGTTGCATGTACTGTAGACAGCAAGACCTGTTCCCCTAAAGCAGTTAAGGAATTAACCAGTGCAATTTCATAATTATTAGTTATAATCTCTCAGAACCTGTGGAGGATAGGTCAAGTCCCAGAAAACCAGAGGAGGGCAAATATAGTACCTGCTTTCAAGAAAATGGAAAAAGGAACTCTCAAGAAACCATGTATTTCTCAGCCTACCTTTAAGCAGGTTATAACTGGAAAGAATAAATTAGATATTATAACATTTTTAAATGACAGCATTTCGGAAGGAACTGGAAATACTAGAGCACCACAATTAGAAGTAGTGCTCTTGGTAAACCAGGGAGATTATTCCAATTTAACAAGGTCACATTCACTCAAGTGAAATAAAAAAAGTTATGTATAGGCAGGAGAAGCCAAATCTGCACACACCAAAAAGGCAGAAGCCTGGAAGATCTGAAGGTGATAGCATCCACAGTAAAGGAGAAGTGAGATGTACTCATACAAAAGCAAATCTTGTAAAATGTACTAAGAGTAGCACTGCTTGTTACATGTCAAACATCATTACACAGCTGTGCTCAGAACTGTTGCAAGTTTACCAGTTTACCCAGAATTTGGTTTAAGTACCATATTTTTAAATAAAAGATTCAGTCCCAATGGACAGGAAAATGAATAAATAGAAACCTATAAAATATGAGAAAAGTTTGGAGAAACTGAATTTGTTTCCTGTACACAACTGAGTAGAGTATGATAACAGATGTCCAGTATATAAGAAGCTGCTAAAAGGAGATAGTAATCCATCATCCTCTGAAGTTAGGGCAGGAAATATTGCTTTAATTTCCAAGAAAAGAGACTTAGGTTGTGTTCTATCTATAAACCTAGGTAAACAGTTGAACAGGCTGCTAGAGTCTCTGTAGAATCTCTCTTACTTGGGGCCTTAAAAACCTAACTAGATAAAAGAGCCGTCAACTTTCTGGGTGCATTTGATACACATACCTCAGCAGAGGTGGACTACACAAAACAGCCTGTAAGCTAACCCTAACCCACTGATTTTAATTTAAAAAAACATACAGTCAAGTTAAAGAAATGCAAAAAGAAACTTGAGAAGGTGGATCTTGGCATTGCAAAGATCAGAGGTGAGTACAACAAGATAGTATCTTTTTGCTGATTCTGATTATTCCAGATCTGGCTGTGTTTTAACAGAAATACAAGACTTAAACAAAGAAGGAGGATGCTGAAGGTGGGGAAGACAGAACTGGGAAATAGCAATAACTATTCTGCTACTCATCCTTTGAGAGCCTGTGTTGCATCTCCTGGAAGAGAGGGGAAGCTGAGGTTCTCTTTTTTCCTTCTCTCTGCTTTTGCAGAGTGCAGGGAGAGATGCATGAGCAAGAACTCCTTTGGAGCTGAAAGGAGCACACCAAGGGATCTCTGAATGTTGCGGCCACCATTTCCATGTCCTTCTCTAGCACCACACAGCCTGTGGATTGAGACAGAGGATCTCCAGAATGGAGCCCAGGGGGTGTGTAAAGGCAGGAACAGAGGAAAGCAAAAGAGTGGTTCATGCAGATTCCTCCTCCACACTGAGAAAGCTCATTCCCCACACATTGGTGTCCAAACACAGTGAAATTTGCTGGGACAAAAGTGGCAGATTCAGCAAACACCGGGGGGTAGTTTAATATTTCTTTAACTATCCTCATGCACTATTTTTTTTCTTGTATGTTCAATTAGACTGTGGATTTATTGATAAATAAATCAAGTCTCTGCATTCAATTTTTGCACTGAGGGAAGCCGCAGCTGAGTAGCAGAATTTCAGGAATACATTCATCTAAGCATGTGAAATTCTCTTTGGTCTTTGAATCCTCTTGCAGATAAACTACTCTTACCATATTTATGGAGTACCAGCTTTTCAACACTTATTTTATAATCCATAGTCCTCTGCCCTTTTGCAAGTAATTTCTGTTTTGCCCAGAAAGTCAGCCTCTCTCAGCTCACACAGTGTATGTGTTCATGTCAGTCTGCATTATTTATATCTCCACTAAAGTCATTCCTCTTTTCCATGTTCTTTTAATGGTGCCTATTATGTAATATTTGGACACCTACTTGTTGTTGCTGATGAGACTTTGTCCACTGCTCCCACCTTTATGGTACAAGCTTTCAGCAGAGATTTGAATTGCTGGGCATCCAACAGCATCTCAGTATCAGCAGATATCCATTTCACAAGCGAGTCATCAGAGGTATCTGGTGATGTTTGGAGTTTGATCTCTGCTTTTAAGAATGATGCTTTTTCATTTTGAACACTCGTGGTGTTGATGTTTGCTTCTAAGCCATCACAGTCTTTAAGTTTCACCCAGCAAGACATCAGAGTCAGAGCCCACACTGTATATTTCTTGCTCAGTTCCACCAAGAGAGGTGTAGATTTTCTTTGGACAAGTTGCAAGCAGTGGTTCCTACAGATTAACTCCATGTTTGAAAATACCTGTATTTCACGGCTGAGGGATGAAGAGATGTTCTCCTTTTCTTCCTGGTGTGAATGCCTTACCTAGGAAAGATCCTTCCCAATCCTACCCATGCTGAGGTTCAGAGAAGTGCTCTGTGATATCAGGCCAACCCTCACCACCCCTTCCATCTCCACTCCCAGCCCCTCAGCAGCTCTGTGCTGATGGCTCCACATGGGAACCACAAGCTGTCTCAGGGACCAGGCTGGCAGGATGTGACAGAACAGCTCATTTTATCCTGCCCTGCTGAGGGGTTGTAACTGCATTGAGATTTCTAGCACAGCACCTTCTGCTGAGCCACTTCCACATTAAAGGAATGCCCAATCCCTATAGTGGGATATACCTGGGAAATAATCTGTTCCCAGGAGTTGCAAAGGAAAGGCTTCTGGATTTTCAATATTAGTATTTTACCAAGCTATACACCTCCAGAGGAGGTGTTTGCTCCCCAATTCAGTCTGTTGATACTTTTGTCTGAACTAACTAACTCTGTCATTCGTAATTACAACCTATAAATATTTTATATTACTTTAAAATCAGATTTTAAAATATTTAAATTAATTAGGGCTGGTGAATTAGATAGCCAGGAATTTGAAACTGAGCTGGTCTAATCCTCTGTGCTTCTCTTTTTAGCTGTAGCCCAAACACTCCCACTTTCTATGGGATAAACCAATGGGAGAAAAATTTACTTGCAACATATGAATGGTTTGACTCGGTTATCCACATTCTGTGTTTTCTTCCAACTATTTCAGCTCACTGAAACCAGACTGAGTATCCACACTGCCAAAGTATGAATTTGGATGGATGGGCACCACAGAGGGTCTGCCTGAGCCTTGTAAAATTTCACAGTACAACTGGGATTGAAATGTAAAACGGGAGCCTGTTGTGATCTATCCTGTAGTCATGCTGTGTGCTGTGCCCTGTGCAGCACTCCCTGGGTTTCCTAACCTGCTTCAGCAACAAAAAGACTCAGTGAATTCTCACAAGACATCCCTTTCCACACTGCATCCAGTGACCCCATCAGGGTCTACAAAGGATGTTTCCAAACTATTATGTGTCACAGATATGTCATGGTAATTGCCAGTATGTCCCAGAAACGTGTTAAATCCTATAGTGATTACTTGTAGGAATAATCCCACAGACTATATGCTCAAAATTTAGTTTTTAATTTGGCATTTGTGATACATACAAAGGAAACTTCAAGAGCTGAATGTTATTAATGTGATGGCTCACTTTACCAGAGGCTTGGGTAGTGTCCTGTTTGAAGTGAATGACCATTGAAGGCAATGTAGAGCCCCTGAATTTAAAAGGCAGGAGGAACTATTATGCATATCAGAGTTGGTTTTTAGGAAAGTTTTCTTATATTAAGAAGCTCAGACAAGTTATTATCTTTAATAATAACTGGTCTGAATTTCAAATCAAATACTGTCAGTCTTACTCATTTACCAGCTTGTGCAGTGAATGCACCTTTCAGGAGAAGAAGAGATGAAAGCAATTGTGGATGAGGGAACATTCCTGTAAACTCCATTACCAATTACAGAATTACTCACTTCTTACTCTTTTTGACCACGAAGTGCAAAATGATGTTTAAGAAACTTTTCTGGTGTGAAACTCAAGATACTGGATAGTAAAGCACAAAATATTGAAGACAAAGCTGTGTGTATGAAGCTGTGTCAAGGAAGGTTTAGGTTAGATACTAGGAAAAGGTTTTCCACCCGGGAAGTTGTCAGGCACTGGAACAGGCTCCCCAGGACAGTGGTCATAGCACAAAACCTGCCAGAGCTCATGGAACACTTGGATAATGCTCTCAGACCCATGTTGGGATTGTTGGGGTGTCCTGTGCAGGGCCAGGAATTGTACTTCGATGATCCTTGTGGGTCCCTTCCAACTCAAGATATTCTATGAGTCTGTGTTTGACTGATACCTTTCAAATCTTATAGTACAGTTTAAGGATGTGTGAGGTCAGTGTCTTGCCTCACACACTTGGAACTCCTAGAAAAAGTAGGGAGTTTTGGACAAACACACATTTAGGATCTTTTCCTTAAATCTAGATCTTGCCCTCGATTATTACCTTGTGTATTATCCATAGGCTGAAGCAAACTATATTTTCCCCTATTATCCTACTTAAACCCTAGAAATAGGGTTTATTTCACACACAGTGACTAGGTGGCAGCAGGGAACAGTGTGATTGATTTTCGCTGTGACAAAAGCCACCTGGTTCTCCTGGAGAGAGGACAGGGAGGGGGAACCAGACACCTTCTGATGAGCTCTACATATGCTTCTGCTCTGCTAGAGTTTATCTAAGGCCATTTTTCCCACTTTGGCTCTTGGCAAGCCATACTTTGCATTCAAAGGAAATCTGTCCCAGGACTGTAATAATGGAATCAATAGATCTACGCAGGGCTTCCCTGAATCTGCATTCACTGAAAAACCCTGTACCCAGCACGTCTATGAGGAACCATTCAAGCAGCTGCTTAAGTGCATAAAGCACTTGAAAACACTGGCCTTATCTCTTCAAGAGCCGACAGCAAAATGTATAGCCACGTTGAGGTCTCTGGCAGTTCTAGAAATAGTGCCTGCTGAGCAAATAAGGTCAGAGTGGGTGGGTGAAAATAGATTGTTCTCAAAATTTGGCACACAAAACTTTAAAAGTGCTTTATGAACAGAAATCATTCTCTCAGGTCTTGATCCTGCAAAAGCTCATGCGGGTAGACTTCTCAAGATAATAAATTTAAAGATCTGTTTATGTTTTTGCAGGGTGGGGTATGACAAAGATGAGGTCCTAATTACTATGGCTTGTCCACAAAATGACTCCATCTTCATAGAATTTTTCAGAATGCTTTATTAGTATCAAGAACAGAGAGCAAACTCTTTCTCCCTCCAGCCATGTTAGCTGGAGGAATTGTCTCTGTGTGACTGTGTGCCTCTGTCTCTGCAGCACAGTGTCACAAAAATAAAAACAAACAAAGACAAAACTCTTTCATTGGTCAAGGAAAGCACCTTACCAAAACATCTTTCATTATTTACATTCTTCTCCTGGGAACCTACAGAAGTTCCCTTTTAGAAATGGAGTAAGTGTTACAGTTCGAGACAACTCTGACTGACCTTGTGCTGCAAGAATCTGCAGGCAGAAAAGCCTAAAAAATTTTCCTGGGTTTCCACAGTGGGGTTTTAGGCTAAATAAAAAGATGTGAAAGATTAGCCACAGGAGGCTTCACCTTAAAAGGAATATATCTGTATCTGTCTCTTTATTAGTTTTCCTGTGAGAAAAATACTTGACTAACTTATTTTTTTTTTCATTTGCCCACTCTTTCAAAACTTAAGAAGCAGTTCCTCTAAGGCACTTGTTTTGATTTTTTCACTTAGGTATTCTAGGAACTCGCTTAAATCATTTGATGTTTGTGTTAATAACATAAAATCTTAGTGATCTGAAATCTTTATGTTATTAAGCAAAATAATACAGCTCCCTACATTCAACTAAAGTAGTTCAGGGAAATTCTCGGTGGAAATAAGGATGACTCATTCCTCAAGCAACACTAAGAATTATGTATAGATATGCTGTAAGTTCCCAATTAGAAAAAAAAATGGGGACTTTATATAATAAAGGGCTTTCTTAATCTGCATGGAAAGATGACAAGGTATTTGTACAGCTGAGACTGTATTTAGGAGTGTGTTTACCAGTACTCAACTTTATTCTCAAGAGCAACATCCTGTGAATAAGACTATAGTGGCTGTAATTTTAAGCCTCACATACTTGTAAAGTCATTATGCGTCAGTGCTTTCTGATACCAAAGTCTGCATGTTGTGCATTTAAGTGTTTAAGATGAAGGACTGAAAAAAAATTCTACATTTAGGCATTTGGAACCAAATAAGAGTTGTGCTTTGAAAAATATTCAAAGAAAGAAAACCTTCTAATGAAAAAGCAGCCTTAGGTGCTATTAAATCACTATCTTCCTGATAGACATGTTTGATTTTGAAACTCTATCTGCCATACAGATTCTTCCTTTGGCATCAGCAACCCCACTTCATTTGTGGTCTAATCACAGCCATGTCCTTTTATGACTTGTGCCAGGTGATGGACATTGTAAGCAGCAATTCAAGCCCTTGGATGCATTTAGATCACCTCTGCCATTTGGGGTTTTTGCCTGTCTTGCTGACAGAGAGATCCCTGTGGGAAGGAACCCAACAACTTCTAATGTCACAAGGGGTCTGTTCTGAATTAATCACTTACTGGCACCTATCTCTGCTCCAGCCCAAAGAGAATCAGCCAGTGCCCATGCTGAAGGCTATGTGGGCCCTTAATATTCACGAGTAAGTGTCACTGATATTGGCAGCACTGCTTGGTGTCCCATGACCCTGTTTTCCTCACAACAGAGCAATATGAAATCCCACATTATTTATCTCTTGTGGCTTTAGACACAGTTTTAGACTCTTCTTTTTTTTCAGTTTTCAACTGAAATCTCATGTTCTTGTCAACAGATGGGGACCAAGACTGTGAGGAGAGACAGCCAGAGCCACAAGGAAGGCTGTGAGGGTAAGAACAGTCCTTTCCCAGAGCACCCCTGTGCACAGCGTGGGGACACACAGCTCTAAGGGATTCTCAGGTACCACAGGGGTGGGACTGCACAGTGATCAGAGCAAGACAGCTCTTTGTGACCTCCACCCTGCAAGTGCTTCCATGTAAGAACCACTCAGCTGGTAACAACAACAGCTTTACTGAACTTACAGCTTTATGAACACCAGCACATCATCCCTTCTTTCATGCCCTGACTTTCCAGAGCTTGTCAGGAAGCCTGGTGTCCATTATCTACACACTCCACAGATGAGCCTCCTCTGACAGTGAACTTCATTCTGCTTACACAATACACCCAGGTACTCTGCTTCCTTCCTAAGGAGTGGGATGTTCTTTAAACTGATAAAAGATTTGATCCACCGTATTTATAGCACATATTGGATGAACGCTAATTTGCAGGAAGTTTTTACGAGTGGAAAACCTTACTAAAACACACATTATTGAATAGATACCTTGCTGTGCTTGGATCAATGAAGCTTATACTGTGGCTCAGGTCTAATCTTAAGACAATTGAATCCACTTATGTTAGGCTACTGGCAATGTTGCAGGATGCATTTTGTATCTACTGATTAACTGTGTTCAGTTTGTGCTGAAAATGAAAGAGAAATCAATGAAAACACTTAGAAAACTAAAACAGAGAAAGACATGAACATATCAAAAACCAAAAAGAAGAAACAACCCTGTAAATTTGTTGTGTTCTACTGTTGCGTTCTCAGTGGGGAACCGCGAGGAGTTCTTTTAAAAAAAATGGATGGTCGGGAACAAAATGAAACCAGGCGAGGCAAATTTATTGGTAACAAAAACGGAGAAGGAAAATGAGTTGCCTGAGCAAAAGAGCGCTAGAAGAGACAGAAAAGAAGAAAGAAAAATGGAAAAGGACTGGAGGAGAGGAGAGAGAGGGGACAGAGAGAAAAGGAGGGCTTTAGCACCAGCAAGCAGCAGGGCAGTGCTGCTGGCGCCAGGACAGGCTGGGTAGCGGTGAGCACCCAGCTCCCGGAGGGATGTGGCTGCACAGGCACAGCTCCTGCAGCAATGGCACCGGACGCGGGGTGAGTGGGCTGCTCGGGCAGGAGGACCAGAACCCTGGACCTGGTGACGACCGGCTGGTTTGGGGCGGCAGGGCGGGCAGTGGCGGATGGATCGGCGCGGCTGGGGTTGAAGCAGGCAGTCCAGGCAGGAATGCAGGAGGGGGAGTGGCAGTGTGGCGGTCGGGGCACAGGAAGGCAGGACAGGTGTGAGGGCGAGCTAGCAAGGGCAGGAGAGCCAGAAGGGAGGCAGGCTGGGGCCAGGACAAAGGAGGGGGTGAACAGTCCTGCAAACAAACAGCAACGAACCCCAGCAAGCAGCAGCAAGCCCTGACACACTTGGTTTTTATACCCCCCGGCCCCTCCCAAAGCCTACCTGCTAACAGGAAACCATTGGTCCAGTCCAACCTTCCTGTGCTGTCCATTGATGGAGAGCTCTTCGGGACCCAACTGGAGAACCCTCTCCACAGTGTCTCCTGCTGCCTGCCTCGTGTGGGGTGCTGCCAGGCAAAGTCTCCCTACAGACAGGGCTTCCCCCACTCCTGGCTGCCTCCTGCCAGTGTCAGGTGTACACACTCTCTCCCCACATGCCTCCAATAGCCCTGACAACCAGAGTTGAGGCAAACTAAAATGGCTGAATTCAAACTGAATTAGCACCTCACAAAATTCTGTAGTGAAATTGAAGAGTTCTCTGAATTAGTATATTTTTCGTGGTATGCTGGAACGATTCCTAGGTCATCACACTGAAAATTTAATGATTAAACATTTAGTGCTTAAACTCTTAAAGTAGCAGCAGCTCTGGACACTTAGGACCACTGCAAGATGTCCACTGGAAAGCCATTGACCAGCACACAGGACTGTGATGTCTAAAACATGGTCAAGAAATGTTTCAGACTGCATTCCTGAAATCATGAAGTTGTAGGGATGGGTACAGGGATGGAGGTCTTTAGTACTTTCCCACACAGTTGTAGGCAGTGAGTGGAAGGAGGTGATACTAATGCTTCTGCTTAGGGGTGAAAAACTTCTATTACATCTCTTGCCTTACTGGATATATATTATTACACAGATGCAATCTGAGCATACTCCAAAGAAAACCAGGCAATGTTAGTTTGGATTGCTCATGGAGATATTTGTTATTAATACAGACCTAAAAGTTCAATTATCCCAATTTAAGTGTTCTGGAAGTGATTTTCACTGTTGGATTAATCTCCAAATGGGAAGAAATGTAGATATAGCAGTCTATAGTTTGATCTTGCAAAGCATTCCCAGGGTCTGTCACTTGGTTCTTGCTTAGTGGCTTCATACAGCTAGGGATACATCTTAGCATGTGTATTTAATGCTTCTGAAAGGTGCTTAGCTGACAGTCTCAGACGATGACTCCTGGGCACAGTCTCCCTTCAGATACGTGCAAGGTACTCCCCTCGATATCAATGAGAACTGCCTTTGCTTATGAGAGCTGCAGGCAACTCACATTTTCCTGTCTCTCCTCTGCTACTTGGACATATTAGCAACCTTGGACCTTCTCCTTTTTAGTTGTCACTTTTAATTCTTACATGATTCTTACATGATTCTTACATGATTCTTACATGATTCATCAAAGTATGCCTACTGGAAGTCAGTGCTGGAACTGCAACTCTATGTTTGCTTTCATAGAGTTTGCGTCATTGTTTTAATCCTTAGACTAGTCTCAGCATCTCTTGATGATTTCTGTAATTCTGTAACTCTGTAATTCTCCCCCAATCACCTCTGCTGAATACGTTATTCTGTATTTGTCTATGTTCTTACACCTTGATTGATGCAGAGTTATCTCACAGTGGATTTGTGTGCTGGTGTCTGGTTTTGTATGTGCATCTCTTCCACTGCTTTCCAAATGTGTCTGAATTGCTAAGTTCCTGTTTAGAAATTGCTTCCCCTCTCAAAGATCTGAATTTGCTTTCGTTTCTTTAATCTTTGGCTACTGTTTTGGCCCACAGATCTAACTTCCATGTTCTCTCTGTTTTATTATTCTGGTATCCAGTGGTGCTCAGAGCACCATCCAGACTGGGCTTGGGCAAAAAAAACCCAGGTATCTTGAGTGGCAGACCATCAATGGTGTCAAAATTGCCAGGGCTTGGCTGTGGGACACCTCTATTTTGCTCACCCCAGAGCCACACTGACAGCTCCTTCTGGCACCACAGCAGAGGACAGGGCAGGCAGGATGTGGGGCAAGGCAGCATCACCATCCTCCTGCTCCTCCCATGAAAGCAGAAGGTTGTCCACAAATCTCTTGCTCCTCAGTCCTGGTAATTTCCTTCAGAAGAATAAGAACTAAATTTGCCTGTGCTTCTGAGAAACAAGGAGGGTTTTTTTTGATGCCATAAGATTGACGCATTGTCTACTCCACACTTTCCTTAATACTCCCCCCTGACACCTTCTGTTCCCATTGCTTAGGCTTTGTCATTATTTGAATCATCTGCTTTCTGAGAGTAATCAGATTAAAATATTAGTTTTCTATATCTGAGATTTCCTTTCCTGACACAGAAAAAACCTGCAATATGAGGTGGTTCCTCAAAAAATGCTATCACAAAGTCCTGTATTTCAACTATGTTGAAATTCACATTTTCTGTACTCTAAACATCGCTTCCACAAATTATTTTACCATTACCATTAAAAGACAGTGCCAAATTCTTCCTATGCTGTACTGATTTTCTAACTTTTTTCCATTTTAATGTAAGTGAAAAGCTAACCATACATCCTAGTTTAAAGGACAGATGTCTGCCAAAGAAGATACCTCAGCCCTTCCCAAGAGAAAAGCCCCCAGCTAAGAGGCTGCAGCCAGCTGTACCCTTTCCCCCCACCTTGGCCACTGTTGCAGTGGCCTAGCCTGGGGCTGGGACTACCAGAGAAGCTGCATCTCCTGAAGCAGCAAGCTGCTGGGGGGACAGCTCAGAGGTTTAAGGTAACCTCCCCCCAGGCTATAGTGAGGAGAAGGCTTTCTCCATAAAGCAGAACAGATTCTATACATAGGTTCCCCCTTCTATACTAGGTGTCCCCTTTCAGCCACTCCTCCCTTGTACTCCCATTGGAGTGTGTAACCCAGCTCTGCCCCTTCCTTCTCCCCACTGGTTCCTGATCCTTGCTCCACTCCTCCTTTCTAACCATAGGTGGTTTGTATATCCCCCTGCCTTCTCTCCACCCCTGTGCCCTAAGATTATTGGTCTGTAACCCTTTATATGTTGGCACCCAAATGAAGGTTTCTTATTTTGTCTCTGGACTTCTTTGAAACAATAAAGTGCTTCNGTGAAAAGCTAACCATACATCCTAGTTTAAAGGACAGGTGTCTGCCAAAGAAGATACCTCAGCCCTTCCCAAGAGAAAAGCCCCCAGCTAAGAGGCTGCAGCCAGCTGTACCCTTTCCCCCCACCTTGGCCACTGTTGCAGTGGCCTAGCCTGGGGCTGGGACTACCAGAGAAGCTGCATCTCCTGAAGCAGCAAGCTGCTGGGGGGACAGCTCAGAGGTTTAAGGTAACCTCCCCCCAGGCTATAGTGAGGAGAAGGCTTTCTCCATAAAGCAGAACAGATTCTATACATAGGTTCCCCCTTCTATACTAGGTGTCCCCTTTCAGCCACTCCTCCCTTGTACTCCCATTGGAGTGTGTAACCCAGCTCTGCCCCTTCCTTCTCCCCACTGGTTCCTGATCCTTGCTCCACTCCTCCTTTCTAACCATAGGTGGTTTGTATATCCCCCTGCCTTCTCTCTGCCCCTGTGCCCTAAGATTATTGGTCTGTAACCCTTTATATGTTGGCACCCAAATGAAGGTTTCTTATTTTGTCTCTGGACTTCTTTGAAACAATAAAGTGCTTCGGAGCTCTACACAAGGAGCCCTCCTGATCCTTTGTCTCTGGTAACTTGTGGGTGATTCCAGCCTGAGTGGGAGTGTTTGCTCAGTGCTTGTCATCGGCTCGGGTGCGGGAAAGTCTGCTTGCTACTGCCAGGCTGCACAAGCCAAAGTTATCTCCTGCCAGACACTTTTGGTTATAACGCAGAGGCTCTACCCCACTCCACACCCC
>VZRF01005024.1:447486-459963 GCA_013396875.1 Vireo altiloquus | reverse complement strand
CTCTTCCTCTTCCTCTTCCCTCTTGCAGACCATAATTTCTTTTATTCAAATGGCGTTTGTGTCACTTATATATGTTGGAAAATTTCATTCAGCTGGTAACAAACTTCAGGTCTCTTGGATTACATCTCTGTTTGACTGAAAATCAGTGATTTGCAAAAGGGCATTTTCTAAAAGATGATATATATGCATAGAAGACTTGATTGCAGTATTTGACATACAAACTGTTCTGTACTTTTTAGATTGGTGTATAATTTTGCTTTGTAGGTACTAAGAGAAAATGGTTGGTGAGATCAAGGGGGTGTGCTACTGTTTCTTTTACCTGAAAATATCAGCAAGCATTACAATTTCCCATTTGATAGATAAGTTTTTAAGTGTAATATAAGAGCGTGCCCGAGTTCCTTTTATGATTTGTCAGACTACAGACAGTTGGCTCTCTCCGCTTACATAAATACATTGGTTAGCTTGCAAATCTAGTTAGTTATTGGGGGCTGCTCTGTGAGGAATTGATGCTGCTATAAAAGAGGAGCCGCAGCTGTAAATATGGAAGATTAGAAATAACATTACTGCAACTCTCAGAAATCAAGAGATTCAGAGTTTTTGTTTCAGCCAAGAAATACAGCAAATCCAGGATACATATTCAGAAAGAAAATCTTGTTGATATATATTAACAACCTATAAAAAAATATATACCTGAGATTGAACTGAGTAATAAGATGCCACTTATGTTTTATAAAAATACTTTGCTACTAGGAAAATAGTTTTAAAAAGAGTAGCCTAAATCTGAACCAACTTGTATGCTACAGATTTTCAATCTGGATCTTCTGATACTAATAGCTGGGAAGGGCAAAACTTACCCACCTAACATCCATCAAAAACACAGTGGGTTTTATTTAGAACCATAACATCAAAGAATACCTGAGCGGGAATAGACACACCAGGATCATCAAAGTCCACCTCCTGGCCCAGTGAAGAATCACTCCAAGAAGGATGCCACATGCCTGAAAGCACTGTCCAAATGCTTCTTGAAATCTTGCAGGTGTGGTGCCATGATCGTTTCCCTGGGGAGCTTCTCCCAGTGCCCAGCCACCCTGTGGGTGCAGAACCTTTCCTTAAATCTCCCATACACAGCTTCAGCCCATTCACTTGTGTTTTCTTATTGGTCATCGGAGACAAGAGATCAATTTCTACTCCTGCACTTGCCCTTGGGAGGAGATGGCAGACTGCAAAAATGTCTCCCTTCAGTCTCTGTCTCTGGTAAACAAGCCAAGTGATTTCACCCTATCTACACTTAGTTTCAGCTGATGCCACCGCCCCTGGTGATCTATGCTAGGTGTGAAGATAGCAGTGTAGGAACCCTGCGATGATCCCCTTGCTATACCTTTTCCAGCCCCATTGTCCCTGGAGCTCTAGGCTTTGTGGCTCTCTGAACCTTAACCCTAACCCTAATGACACCTTGGTGCTGAGGTCCCCATCACCATGCATGGCCCAAGTCCAAAAGGTATGGGCTCAGCAGTGTTGGTACCCTGCTCTGATCCTCTTGGCATGCGTATTTCAGATCCACTGACTCTGGAGTTGTCAGTAGGATTCCTAAGGCACAGTGAAATGCTACCTCTGGAATGTACTCGCTAATGTGACAGATGGTCTTTTTTACCATACTTTAATATATGTCTGCTCTCTTAATGGCACTGTAATTCTTCAATATCTCCATCTATCTGCCCTTCCTTTCTAATTAAACATTAGTGACACAGTTTTATATTCTCTAAAGCAGCATAAATTAGCATCGGCTACGGACACAGTAGAGTCTAATTGCCCTCATTGTAGTCCAATGACTAACTTGGAGGTACATACTGAAGTTTTAAGATTGGATAGCTCCTGCGAGTGTTATTCTCCTGTGAAGAACTTTTTAAGTCAAAAAGTTTAGTATATTCTAAATCATTCCATCTAGGTAGGTGAAATAAATACTGGAACACTATTTTGACTGACATCTACTGTTCGAATTTTACCTGAATCCATGTGTTTGTGGACACAGTGTAGGGGCTCATTATAAGCAATCATGTATGGAAACACTCTCTTCATATGCTACAGAAGCAAAAATACCCTTCAAAGCATCCAGGCAGTGCCTGACCCAAAGTATATTTGTTGCAGGACTCTTCAGCCTTTGGGGAATTAGATCATAACTGTGATGATCATTTTAAGTAATTGCACAGAGCCTCAAAATTTCACATCTGTCAGTGCAGGCTACATTTCATGGAATCATAGAGTGGTTTGGGTTAGAAGGGACCCGTACAGTTAATCTAGTCCCCAGCAGGTATTGACAGGGACATCTTCAGCTTGATCAGGTTGCTCAGAGTCCCATTTGACCTGATTCTGAATGTTTCCATGGATGGGACAGGTAGAACCCCTCCGGACAACCTAGGCCCATGTTTTCCTGCTGTAAAAATTTCTTCTACATATCTAGTCTGAATCTACCACCTTTTAGTTTAAAACTGCAACCCCTTGTCCTATTGCTACAGCACCTACTTTGCAGAGAATGAGAGAAGGCACTGGGATTTGAAATAAATTAACTTAATTAACTCAAATGGTAATGAACTGTAGCCATTTATTATATTGATAGCTCTTTATACGTATTTAAATGTCATATTTTCACAAAGTTTAATCATGTCTTTCTGCTTCCCAGTAAAAAACCCACAGAAGTTAAGACTCTTACTCTCCTTTCCTCAGATGAGAAAAGTGCAAGGAGATGGACTTTTTTATTGTTGGCTAATGTGGAGTGCTTCTGCTCTTGGCAGCCTTTGAGGTGAGCACTTACAATCAGAGGACACTTTCAAAAGACTGCAGCCAAAAAGTTCTGGATGCTAAGCCAAATCTAGGACTCACTTGCGCTATTGTCTCTCTTGTGCCTCATCCGTCAGATGATATTGTTAGTGCTACCTGAGCATGATGGTATCTCTGTCTCACAGAATTACTGACATTATAGATCACTGAGAGATGCTGTGTACTTGCCCTGTAGTTTACCCTGTTTTGTGCTTCTGCCTAAGCTTTCAAGATTACCCATTAATGAGGACAGGATTCTTGTTTAGAAGGAATTTTTATTTGGCTGAG
Source organism: Vireo altiloquus (assembly GCA_013396875.1). Lineage (NCBI taxonomy): Eukaryota > Metazoa > Chordata > Aves > Passeriformes > Vireonidae > Vireo > Vireo altiloquus. Next base: position 456,861 of record VZRF01005024.1, on the reverse strand, counting down.
AACATTATATTCGCAGCTGTGCTTTTCACACTAAACTTACATGTGGTAGATGACTTTTATTTTCACTTTTTGCATATTTTTTTGGTCTTTGACAACAAATTTCTTGTGACAATTATTCCTTCTGGACTATCTGGAAAATGCTTTATGCAGCAAATTACGAATACAACAATAGGTGCATAATTCTGTCACTGATAGTGTTCAATTAAATGGTTTTAAGCTCTATCAGACCAACAAGTAAGGACACTTCCCTGCTTTTAAATAAGTTAACATCCCATGTTCTAAATGAGAATGTGTCCTCTATTCGTACATTGCATACAATAACTCTGGCTGTAAACCACATAATGTATTTCTGCACAAGGGAAATATTCAACCTGCTGATATGTGCAGTCCTGAGCATTCATCCTTTGGATGAATCTCTAAACTACTGAGAAGGAAAACAACATCTTTTCTGCCAACATAAAAGAAAAAGGAGTACTGATTTCAAAGCCTTGCATCAGTTTCTATGTGTGCATGTGTATCAGTTGTTAATATGCATAACGGAAAGGTTAGTGTTCACAACTTTTATTCCTTTGTACTGTTCAAGTTTTCTTTTTTCAGTTTCATATGTCACTTTAAAATGGATATCTTTTGCTTATAGCTGCTGGCAATTTTGTTTTTTTTACGTTTTTGAGTAAAATACTCATAGTCCCATTCTTGTCAGCCACAGCAGCAAGAATTAGCAGTTTCTTATGATTTTCTGATTACATATTAAAATTCATCACAGTTGGAATTTGTAGGGTAAAAAATTGGCCTCTCTTGGTGGTATTTGAGCTAGCTGTGGATGCCACTTATCATAATATCATTTCTAATGAATGACAGGTCAGTCTTGTATTTCAATGTGTTTATGATGAGTGTCAATCATTTATTCTCTTCCACTTGAAATATGTAGACATATAGGCACACCTTTAAGGAATGCCCCTGACTTTTCAATAAAAAAATCCTTCTTTCCCTATCTCATCTAGTGGATCTTAATGATTTGAACTCAAAAAGATTGAAACAACAATATATCCGAAAGAAAGACTGAAGAGCTATACAGGTTTTGTTACTGTTATTCACCACCTCCTAAATTTATAGTGCAATTTGACTTTTTTCCTCTCTGTCCTTTTTAAATGAGCAGAACTTCCTTGATTTTTCAAGAGTCACCTTAGCCTTTTAAGTTCAAAATAAAGGACATAATTAAAGAACTAACAGGAACCTCAGCGTAAGGGAGAGTCGTGGCAAAATATTAATTTAGTCACATCCTACAGAAGACACACAATGAACAAAAAGGATGAAACTAATTTTATGGGTCATATTTAAGATGATATTTAGGAAGTAACTTGTAATGAAAATTAATTTTCTTGTTTTTTGGTTTTTTCTGGAGGTTTTTTCAGCAATATCTCTGGCTAGTTCAAATACTCAAATTCTATTTGTCTTTTCAAGTGCTGGGATTTTTTCTGATGGCATGTCTCTTGGAAGTGCGAAATGCACAATAAAGGATCCTTTATATACATTTCTAGAATCATAGAATTTCTTGCATTAGAAAAGGTCATTTGGTCCAACCATTAACCAAATGTGGCCCTTTGATATGCTTCATTGAAGAAACTAACCACTGTTTCCTGATAAATGTTTCCTGGTAAACATCTTTGAAAGATCTCGGTCTTTGAAAGAGATTTTTCAGGAAAAGTTTATTTCCTCAAGTATCTCATTTGCAAGTACTACAAAAAGCAAAGAAACATGCTTGTTTTCAATTTATCACCCCAATTAATGAGTATTTGTAGTACATCTTGTGATTAAAGAACCATCTGAACAGCAAGGTTTGCAAAAGTCTGCGTCTAGTAAAAAAGATAAGTTAGAAGTCTGTACCACATTACATAAATTTCTGATGGACTTACACCTGTTTGTAGGGTGTCTTTTCAGCATACCCACTACTTCTTGACAAGTGTATCTTTTGTTCATCTTTAGCAGGTGAGATCCACTAGCAAAGACCTGACACAGCAATTGTGGGGAGAAGTTTTCTAAATTGTTTAGTGTTAACCATGCTTTGTTTCCACTGAAAGCACTGGAACATATGGAACAGTGAATTTGCTGGAACTGGCATTTTAAGCTCTAGAAAATCCCATGGCAATGAAGTTTCTGATCACCTGAAATTTTGTTGTGCTTTATGGAAGCTTCCATTAAAGTTTCAGTTGACATGGGCCTGAGCAAAAACAGTGTTTCAAGATTGAAAAGGAGTTCCAGCGGTCTCCAAATAAGAAGTATTTCTCTGTTAGTCCCATATGTCTTTAATTACTTGTATTCAATTCTTCATTATTCACTTTTTATGTAATTTCTCCATCATACCTTTATACCTTCACCCTTGTGAAAGTCTCATTTCTGGCCAAGAATTTCAAATTGAATTTCAAATTAAATTTCGCATAAAGTGTCATGAACAGCAGCTAGAATTTAATATTACAAACTGACATTATTGCATATCATTACATATTAATTTGAATCTACTTGGAGAAAGGCAAGACTCTTCCTCTTCTTTGTTCACACTCTTCGTTTAGTGCCTTTATGGAAATTAAGATCTTTCTAGAATCATTCTAGTGTGCTACTCTTGTTTCATAGAAAGTGATTCTTACAAGGCAGGTTACTGATGTATTTCTGCCAAAGTCTGTGAGACAGCTCCTTGCTGTAAAGTTACATAGAAAGAGGAAGGAGGAATTTGGCCTGCAGACTTTACTGATTACCAAGCACCCAAACTTAGAAATCAGATAACTTAATTATCCAAATCAACAAGAGATTGGCCCTGCAGTGAATTTTTAATAATACACTAATTGGCTGATTGATAAATCAAATTAGACTTTAGTGGCAAATCTTCATCTCAGCATGCAGAGTTATATCCCTAAATCTTTTTATTAATAGAAGAATTGTATGTAATTCTTGAAGCAGTATGAGAACAATTTAGGTTGGATTTTTTTCCATCTATAAAAAGAGTTAATATTGAGCTTAAGTCTGTTTTGGTTGTCTCCTACAGCTTATAAATTGGTCGTGAAATGAAATATCCCAGACCTTTTTCCCAAGATAGTTGTCCAGTGGAAGAAAAAGTCTTACCTCTGTCTTGCCAGAGAAATTCTGTGAAACCAATGTAGAAAATTCTGCCTGAGAACAAATAACTATTCTAAAATTCTATAAAAATTCTTCTGAAAGTTTCAAAAATTACATTTTGCATTCTCTTTTTACAATTTGTCTTTAGTTATAACAGACATGTAAAATATTTCTGGTGCTGCTATGTCACAATAGTGAAATATGCTATTTGTATAATCATTTTTTGTAGCTACTACTGATAGAAGCATCATCTAGAGATCAAAGTGTCTTTTGTTCTCTTCTGAAAAAAGCTTCAAACTGCTGCTTGAAACTTTTCAAAAATATCTTTTTGAAGATATTGGCTTTCATATACGGTCTCAAAAGTATCTGGCTCTTTATCTAAGACCCTGAAATTTTTAATGTCATAGATATTCTGATTTTCAGCCTGCTAGTTGCTAATATCAGCAACTGGAAATTTATGATTGAACTAATAATATTACCAAATATAATGTTCTTAAAATCATGAATTAGATGCAAAAAGATTTTAAGATATGTTTATTATCACAAAGTGTTTAAAGGATAATTTTGGAAATCAGTTGTCCTGCAGATCTTCAGGATTTATTTGAGTTTTTAATGCCTTCTTCTCAAATACAAAAATCAGAAATTGCTTTCCTTATTATTTTAAAGCTGGATTTTTATGTGACTTTAGGAGATGGAGTTTTAAAAAGTTAAAAAAGATTAAATATCATTAGAATTATACTAAGATGGTATACTTAATGGTAGCCACACTGAAGCTGGGAAAAATAAGTTAATCCAAGTAAGATTTTAGTACTCTGCTATGTCTTTTTAGTACTATTTGACCAGCTAGACATCAATTTTTGTTAATGTCAATGATACTACCTATTAAAATGCAACTCCAAGAAGAGATAATGATTAGAGTTTGATTTCAAGACACTCATAAAACTTCATTATACACAAGGATACACATCTCCTTGATTCACTGTATCATGATTTATAAATAAGTTTAGCAGAGCCTCATCACAGTGTTTTTAAATGTAGATAAATAAGTTATATTTAATTTCATAATTAATTATTTCATAATTCATAATTTCATAATATTCTCTGTTTTTGTTTTGGTCTGGTATGTTTTTACAAAAAATATGGAAGCTTTATTATGAGCAGTGTTAATTTACCTGCACGCTCCATTATCAAAATAAAAATGCAATTTCTATGCAACAAAAATCTCATTTGTAAATGTTGTAAATGCTGCATCACTGGAAGTGTTCCAGGCCAGGTGGAATAGGACTCTGAGCAACATGATCTAGCAGGTGATGGGCCTGTCCATGGTGAGGGAGTTGGAAATGGAGGAACTTTAAGGTCCCTCTCAATTAAACCCTTTCTATGATTACTATAATTTCTTTACAGAAAGATTTAAATTGCATCTTTCTTTTCACAGGATTAAAACTTTGGTTTTTTTACTATTATCCTGAAGCAATTATATGATTTAAACAATTAATTAGTGAACTGTCTCCCTATCAGATTTTGATTTAACCAACTCTGATTATGTATGAAATGGTAGCAGCAATATTGAGCTGTATTAAAATGTAAACATTAATATCTATTCCAAAATTTAATCCACTTGATCATTCCCCTGTTTTCACTCAGAAATCACACTCTTAGTCAGATCTCATACAAAATAATCAGCATGGACTTCTGGTAGCTTCTGCCACCTTTAATACAAGAAATGGAACAAAATTCTTTTCCCAGGAGCATCAGCAGCAAGGACTTGGCATCTGTTTCACCCCTCTCTCTTGCACTAGTTGCATGATCTTCAAGCAGTGGAGGAGTGGTGGCTTGCAAATTAAGCAATTATTTTGACTTGTGTAGTCCTTTGTCAAGATGGCAGTTACGGATCAGCTGGCAACAATGTCTTAGGTATGTTTTAAGTGCACAAAATAATAGTCCTGAACTATGCTTGTTTGCTTATTGGTTTCTCATGAAATAATCTGTCTCACCTCCAGCCCTGAGTGGTAGCTGAGAGCATTTCTGAAAGGCTCTCTTAAAGCAAGTGAATGGATGGGCTCTAGTATTGCTCTGCTTTATTCTGTCTCTTCTAATTCACACAGTTTTGCCTCTTTTGGCATTCTTAAGTGATGCTTCTCAGTAAACCTCTGTCTCTATTCCATGTCCACAGAGCACCTCCACCATTAGTTACAGCTAATCAACTACCTTCTTCAATCCTTATCTGAATTTCCTTTCATTTATCCTTTAAAGTCTGGAATATTTCTTTTAAAAAGCTGTAACTTTTTGAGACATGAGTTCTTCCATGATTTTTTGTTTGTTTGTTTTGCCTTTTTGTTGTCATTTTCATTCAGTACTTTTAAAAATTCTTTTCTTGCGGTAGAACTGAAATATCCTGTGGGTCAGCTTTTTATGGGAGTAAGAATGACAGCATGAAGTGTTCTACATCACTATTCATTTTGTTTACATTTTGGACATCTCTTCTTCTCAGTTAAACTCCTTTGCAAGCATAGAACTTCTTGAATATGTTGAAAGCATCTTCAAGAAAGCATGGTCTAGTCACCAAGGCAAACTTCTCAGATGTGCAAAGGCCTGCCTGTCAGAATTCTACAAAATTCAGAAATATTTCGCAAGACTTCCTCATAGACAGATTTAGTCCCAGGTTTATATTCACCAGTTCTTAAGAACGCTGCAAGTACACCTAAATTAGTAGTGTTCTTGACCAAACTTGATTTAACATAATCTGACTTTGAAGGCAATTTATTCTTAATATAAATTAAAACTGGACTTTTTATTATATTAGTTGCATTAAAAGGATTGGACTCTAAAAAGGAAAGAAGAGGCTTTTAAAGAGAAAAGAGCAGAAATTGCCCCAGAAATGTTGACAAGCTGACAATTCAATAATAAAAGAAAGAAAACTTGATGGCCTACTTTTTGTATTTCAAGATAGTATTTTGCACACATTTCAGTCTGAGAGGACTTCATATCATCATGTCATACATTCTCTTGGATTTGTATCTGTATGTTTTCCTTGTTTGTATGAGTCAGACCAGGTGATCTGTTAAGTTGCAACAAGTTTGAAGTTTCCTTATGTCCAGCAGGTTGTGTTTGGGGATGCTCATCTAGCTCCTCCAGCTTCTTGTTTCTTTTTGGTTTCTCTTTAATGAGGAGCACTTAATTTCTAATAGGTTTATTGTGCACCAGAAATAAGGAGATGAAGGCTGACAGGGAATATCAATCCCCTCATCAATCAGAGGAGTAAACCTGAAGATTTGCAAATCTGTACACATATGAATGCATGCATGCATGTATGTATATGCATGTCTATATATATATATATATATATATATAGGTGTGCATGCACTCAGACACACACACAATTATGTAGGCATGCCAGCATATATGTATCTAAATACAGGCCACTTATATATCCTTAACATTAAAGGTGAAAATAATATTCTGTGAATAAAAGCGTGGACTACAGCTATTTGAAGTAATTCTGCAAATGACTGAGGTTGCGTTCGCTATATATTATATTTAATTTCATATATCTGAGCCTTGCATAGTTCTTCAAAATTCTGCAATCCTTACATTTTGAAAGTATAGCATCCTTGTTGTACAATAACCAAAAAATTATGGTTTCAGATTGCATTCTTCCAATCCATATCCACAACCATGATGAGTTGTAAGAAACAAAAATGAATTAACTCTTTGGGGTTTTCTCTGTAGCTTGCAGACAGACCATACATCCTTAAAAAAAGAACTACAAAATAACCTGAAACTTCAGAATTAGAAAAAGACACACCTAAGTATAGGGACATGAGAATAAATGGACAATACTTGAAAAATGCTCTTGTACTTGTTTATGTTAGAAAGTTTGGATTTTTCATACAGTGCTGGCTTGCCAAACAACTCCTCTTACAAAAAAATAATTTTACATTCTAACCTTTATGCAACCAGATTATTTCTGGACAGATATATTTCAGACAGAAATGATTAGCCCTCACCATTGCTTTCAACAGCATCATCAGGAAGAATAACTAACCTCCATGTTTGTTATAGCAGTTGAAGATACACTGAATGATTCTGAATAAATTAGTGCTGCTTTGCAGTACAGCTGTCGGATGTGCACAGGCAAGACAAGCACTAACAGCCTGGGTATTGTTGCTGTTCACAAGTATTCATTTTTCAGCTTTGCCATATGCATATATTATGTGTAATGGTTCTGAAAACTCCCCTTCACAGATCTTAATGTTATTGTGCCTCATGTTATCTGAAGTGGAAGAGGAAAGAAAAAGACAAAATCAATCAGATAAGCTTCTTTGCTATTCTTCTTTAATACCTCCTTTAAATCTCCTTTTTGCTGTGATGCTTACAAAATACCAGCTGCAGCACTGAAATTCCAGGCTGCCTATCATACTCCTCATATTCCTTCCATGTCTTTCTCTATCTCTATACCTGATACAGATTATCTAATTGAAAACCATATACAGTTAAGATGACCATTCAGTTCTGTGCTTACACCCTATCTGGTTTGGGTTTTGATCTACAAATAAAAAAATAGCTCATAATAGAATATATGATATAATATCAATTTGGATTATGTGACATGCTGAAGAAAAGCATGTGATTCCTTTAACATTATCATATAAAGCAAAGACAGCTAATCTAATGCATACAAATAAGCCTTCTTGTGGACTACTCCTTAGGCATGTCATTGAATTTGGTCAAAATTCTTGTTAAATAGCTATTCTTTGTCTGAACCAGAAAAAGTGTTATACTTGCTGTCCAATTTATACTAAAAATTTTCATCAATGTATTTTTTATTCAAAATACTAGGGATCAGCATGGAAAATATTGTCTCAGCATAGAAATTTTGATCCTATGTTGTTCATATCTCTGAGTAGTAATTTGATTTCCTCTAGTGTTCTATGGAAAACATATCAGACACCATGTTATGAATATGAGAGAAAACACAAGCTTTTCAAACCATTTCTTTGTGGAGCCAGACTTCTCAGGATTTTGCAGTTTCTGCCGAGGAACAGAGATCACAGAATCATAAAATCATAGAGCATGCTGAGTTGGAAGGGACTCATCAGGATTATCAAGTCCAGCTCCTGGCCTTACACAGGACAGCCCCAGGAATCACACCATGTACCTGAGAATATTGTCCAAACACTTCTTGAATTCTTAGTCCTGTTACTGGTCATGAGAGTAGGAGATGAGTAGTTGCCCTTTTTCTTCCCCTCACGAGGAAGTTGTAACTGCAGTGAGGACTCCCCTGTCTCCTCCAGGCTGAAGAAAACAAGTGACCTCAGCTGCTCCTCATACACTTTCCCCTCAAGGCCCTTTATCATCATCATGGACCTCTTCTGGACACTCTCTCACAGTTTAATGTCTGGTTTATATCGTGGCACCCAAAACTGCCCCCAGAACTGGGGTGGTGAGGCCACTCCAGAGCAGAGCAGAGTGGGACAATCCCTCCCTTGCCCGGCTGGCAATGCTGTGCTTGGTGATGCCCCCCAGGACAGGGTTGGCCCTCCTAGCTGCCAGGGCACTGCCTTCATTAAACTTCATATGGTTGGGGATTGCCCAGCCCTCTAATTTGTGAACCTCTGTCTCTCTGCAGGGCCTCTTTGCCCTTGAGCAGATCTACAACTCCCAGTTTGATGTCCTTGGCAAACTCTGGCTTTCACTGCTACATCTCATAAGGCATTATTCACCTTATAACTCAGTTCTTGCGGATTTTCACTTGATAATACTTCCTTTCCTGTGCTGCCTCTTTCCTCTATAGAACACTCTATTTCACAAATCTAGGGCCTGCTTCTCTGTCTTTTATTTAGGTGTCTACTTCTTACTACGAACATAATTGGGAATATTATTTGCACAAACAACTCCAGTAAAAGAACCTGATTAAGAGACTGGGGGGAAAATGAAAAAAAGAAAACGAAAAGGACTTCTATTGTATTGCGTAAAGGACTGCATTGAACATGCTAATGATAAAACATATGGCCTTCTTGTCCCTAATCTTCCTGATAATACAATTATATATAATCTCCATAAAAGCAAGGTTTATTTCTGCAGTAATTTTTGTATAAATAGTGGCTACTAGTAACTGATCCACATGTGGAGAAATTATTAGCTATCCAGTTAACTCAAAGAGATATTCTGTATTTTGAAGTGCTAGTAACATTACATTATTTTTCCAGATTGCCTATTTCAAAATCAATAACTTTTTTTGATTATAAAGTTACTGCCTTCTTTTTT